>JAIPRK010001056.1:0-100263 GCA_025469195.1 Chaitophorus viminalis
ATTATTATTATATCTTTGTGATTTAACCACCTATTCTCTTATTATTATTAATATTATTTTATTTTAATTTTCATTAACTAAATTGTATAAAGCCTATACGTTTCTCCTACTTGGATGACTTTTACTTGTAACTCGAAAAAAAATCGGTTATTAAGTTTTCTTTAGGTAATATAAAATGTATTGAGCGCAATTGGTCTGTCGACCCTAAAATTTTTAGAGCGCAATTGGTATATCGACCCTAAAATGTTTCGAGCGCAATTGGTATATGAAAAGGTAATTTTAAGCGCAATTGGTAAACTCCCGATTTCATCACTCCGTTCAGAATTTAAAATTTCCTTTGTTAACCATTCTTTGATGTATGAATTGAATTTCATAGTTGTGAAGCAACTGTCATAAACGGCCGTAACACGTTTGGGTACAGTAGACCCTAAACGCAACACGTTTGGGTACAGTAGACCCTAAACGCAACACGTTTGGGTACAAATGAATACACCGTTTGAGTACATCATATCTCTAGAAAAATAACACGTTTGGGTACATAGGATATAGGTATTAATATAATATTTAGAAACACCTAGAAAAATAACACTTTAATACTTAATCATTAATTTTAAATTATTAGAGCCTATTAGCGTTATCCAGAAAACACCACGAGGAGGTTGGCTCTATTTAGTCTCCCAAAAATACTTTTATATAAAGTTTAATCACTTGTCATAGTTTTTAAATTATTATTTATTATATTATATAGGTACTATTATACCATTATTGTTTATTATTTATTATTAACTCTTTGTATATATTACAATTATATAATGTTTTTACCGGTAAATATCGGACCAATTAGGGATAAATATTTTGCAACATCCTTATCGACTTTGTATTCCTCAAATTTGTTTAATACATATGTAATATTATCCATATCTTCTTTTCTTTCTTTGTTTTGCACATTTCGTTTAATGCTGCCTATTTTTAAGTACGATTCTTCTTGAACTTCTAATAAAATATTTATTATTGCAAAACAATTAGGATGGCAAGTATAAAATCGACTGTTAAAATCTCTATGAAAGGCTTCAGGTCCGTTTGTTGTCCTAGGATCCATAGATGGCTCACCTGTCCAAAAATGAGGTGGGAATAAACTATTTTCATCAATAAACGTGTCTACAATATAATCCGTAAAATGTTCAACATTGGGTGGTGCATTGGCCATGAGAGATATAAAACCATCATTCACCTCATTAGAAGGTAAATAACTTAGACCGAAAAAACTTTGAAGCCACTGGTACACAACTGTTAGTCCAGCATAATGCTTATTTAATTATTTGTCATTTTTAATACGACGAAACCAGGCTTGACTTAAGTGAAAACGACAACCTACCACTTGATAATTTTCGAAAACTTTCAATACTGCATTGTGAGCAGCTTTTTCAAAATCTAAATGTATCATTTTCAATTGCAATTGTTGTCCGTGAAATTTAAAATATAACTCTTTTATTTTCAACCAAATATCAGTACTTATACGATTTTTGTGTTTTAGAGTCCATAAAAACAAATATAATAGGCACATAAAATCCATTCAAATATACATGAATTATATACATTTGAAGAAAATATTTTGGTGCATACGAAAAAGTTCCATCAGTAAAAACATGTTATGAACTATTTAAAAGAGACATGTAAGTAGCATTTGTAAAAATAGGTACACTACTTTCCGAACCCATGAAACAAAATGGTTCATTATTTGAAACGAAATCTTTTTTATTTTGATAAATCATAGCTTTTACTTCGAATAAAGATTTTGGTATTTTAGGAAATATTTTTCGTCTAGCTTCATATATACTTTTCCTGAATAACCTGACGTCAGAATGACTTAGATGCTTTGATTTTGGACAATTACGTAGTTCTTGTCGTATAAGTTTATTCGGCTTCACGTTAAGATCAGTAAAGGCTTTGCGCTTTAAAAGTGACATCACAGTTTGTTTAATGATGGTTTCTTCAACTAATTTATCATGACTATGTTTACCATTTATTGAAATTACCGTTTTTAAATTGCTAGTTAATTTAGCAGTGACAGTGCATTTACGATTTGTACAACGAAAAACTTTAGTTGTATCTTTGTTTTCTCTACACTCACTAAATTTATAACTATTAATCGCAACACACTTTTTCCCAAGTCGGGTTTCGAAAACATCGGATATGTTCACGTCCATAATTACAAAGAATAAAATAATCTTGCCGATTGAAAATCCAAATCGGAACTGAACATTGAAACGTTGTTAGTTTCACAAACCATATCTTATAAAGATTGTTAATCTTTTTTTTCGCGATAACCTATTGGTAATTAGCTTATGTACCCAAACGTGCTATGTGTTTGTCGGTGTTCCCCATTTGCGCCAAAAAAAATTAATTAATTTTCGGTAAAGCCCATTTGCGCCAAATTTACCTGCGTAAACATTTTAAATTAACGACTTGGTTAATTTTTATATTTTCAAGATGTATTTAAAACTTATGCCTGTAACGTATAATAAATTTATTTTTATAAGTCTATAGATTTTAAAGCTTTGTATATTATTGCATCGATAGATAAACAAACAAGTTTTATATCAGTTTTATTATGTTGTACGAGCTTTAGACGATCTACATTTCACTACTTCTAAAAACAAAGATTTTTATTTATTAATGACGAATTATCTAATATAATTATATTTACATGTTACAAAAATTTAAAATCTATAGACTTATAAAAATAACTTTATTATACGTTAAAGACATACGTTTTAAATACGTCTTTAAAATATAAGAATTAACCAAGTCTTTAATTTAAAATGTTTACGCAGGTAAATTTGGCGCAAATGGGCTGTTGGAAAAAACATACCTTTTTTATTTTGGCGCAAATGGGCTATATCCAAAATGAATTAATTTTTTCAGCGCAAATGGGTGATGCCTGTGTTTGTGTACTCTTACGGGGGTCGATGGGTGGATCGACCCCCCTCCCTTGGTTTATATTATATTACAACAAAAAACTTATAATATATTTATGTTTTACATTATTTTATGATAAATAATTGTGGTAATTAAGCAAGAAAAAATCAATGATTTTAATTTTTTTTTTGTCGATACTAGGTTTTAGTTATTCTGTGTCCAATGTTATTGACCGATTTGCAAAACAAAAAAATCGAAAAAGGACTTTTATTTTGTAAATTTAAAATTATTACATTAAATAAATTTTTTTATGACTTCTATTTTTGAGTACTTATTGTATTTAATGTGAAAAATATTTGGCCCCTTCCTCCCCCCCTGGAATTGGTTAAGGACCGCCACTGGACATAAACCATAAAAAAATTTAAAAAAATTCATTTTTGGATACCTTGTTATTAGATATTGTTATTAACCAGGGTTATTAACTTAATATTACTAACTATTATTTCTCAAACGGCGTTAAAGTAATAGCTGATGGTATTCTATTATTATTCAATATTCTTTTATTATTTATTATTACCTATATATTGTAATGATAAATTGGCCTTGGCCATAACCAATACTAGGTCGCGATCGGTTCTTTTCGCTTTTTGGATGAACCAAATTGTGTAATTTAATAATCCTAAGTTGTATACACTCAATATATATATATATATATATGTGTACGTATTCGTACTGTACTATCGTATACGGCGATTGGATCGATGTATCGACATACATCAACATACATAAAAGAAATTTTATCAACACTTAAAAGAGCATAAACTCCCTATAATGATCGAGTCACACGATCACCATAAGAGTCCCTTATTTTCTTTTGTCTTCTGTCTTTATATTCTATATAATATACGTAAATTTACTGACTAAGATGATTTTTAAATATTAATATATTTTAAATATATGTAAACTTACTGTCTAGGATAATTCTAATAATATTAAATTTCTAGTGTACATCCTGTTGGATGACAGTTCCCACGACCTAACTATAATTTGTTCAGCATATATTTTAGCGCTGATTTGTTAAAATTGCTTAATACTACAGTACTAATGAATTTGTCCCGAGAATTAATCAAGTATATTATATAAATATACTTGAGGAAGATCGGTCGTTTATACAGCAGAACTTGTTCAACAATATTATGTATATGATCTGTAATAAATAAGTACCAGACAAAGCTGGATTTTTCGAATTAAATTGTTGAAAATTGTAATTTCAGCCAATAATAAACAAATATGCATCCTATAGGTAAGTATATTTAATTATATATTAATATAGGTACTATATACTATTAGTCATTAGATATTCATAAATGCATCCTTATATTAATAAATTTACAGTTCCCATGTCCCATCTCCCATTCTCGTAGTATCGATTCAAAATAATTGTTATTTTTTTGGAATTAGGAAATTCAACGAAAATCTTGCTAAATGTAATTTGAGAAATCATACAGTTAGCACAGTTCGCCGAATTATGTTTGTAAATAATTTATAAAAGGTCATAAAATAATATTAAATTTAAAATGAAAGAGTCATTATAAGTCACAAGAACAAATATTTTAACCCTCGTTCTATAGTATACTATGTTATCACAGTTCTGTTAATACAATTTGTATTAAAATAGTGTTAACATTTTCTCATCAACAGTATTTATATAAAAGTTTATTACGCTCATGGTTCACATTAATAACTATAACTCATTACTCATAAAATATTATATTGTCATTCAAAAATGTACTTATATATTTTAAAACAATGCCGTAGCGCGTTTCTTTTTACAATATTCTATTATTTTTTACTTGCCGTTGCATAATTAATGCGATGATGCAGGTTTAAAGAATCTTATTTTGTTTTGGCTTGATCACTCACCTTCTTTGTAGTAAATATATATATATATATATATATATTAATTTATATAAGTACAAATATTTAAATTACTTTCTACGTAATTTCAAGGTATTTGTTAATTAAATTTTAAATCATTTTCCACCGTTGCATACCACCTACACTATTATTACGTTATATTGTACATATTGGATCTGCGCGAAGAAAGTGAAATTAAAATGTCAACGACACAAAGAAATATTGATCAATAACAAAATATACATTTATATTATATATAGGTATATTGCATAGGTGTTACACACACTTACACTATATTAATTTTATACACACACACACACACACACACGCGCACATATATGTTAAATATATGTGTGTGCGGTGTAACAAAAAGCACGTGCAACTGTAAATACGGAATGAGGGAAGAAGAGAAAGAGTCGGATGGAGTGCGGACTAAGCTTAAGAGTTCAAAATTCACCCTGCAACAAGCAGTCGTCTGATTGGTGCATATTAATGACAGTTATATTGTCGCTGATGCAGATGAGTACTGATAAATTTAATTTCGGCGGTAAGCGTTTCTGTCGAATTTAACGACTCTATGTATAAATAATTAATATTAATATATAGCCAGAAACGTCTCTGTGGCTAAACATACATAAGTGTATAAGTACATTTTAGGCGTGTACATTATAATGATAATGCATTTAAATTATTTATCCACAGTAAAGAGCAGTTGCTGGTCTAAGCACGTCTTGAATATTTATACATTGATATTTTATTCCATGTACCTATACAACATTATAATATAATGGTAATTCGTTTCCGGATTGTATACGAACATGGGTACCTAGATAGCAAATTGCAAAATAATTGCCACCTCCACGAAGGAACACACCTTTTTTGAGTATTGACCCAACCCGATTATCTGCATTTTCATCAAATCCAAATAATGACGTAAACTATTATCATAGTACCTTGCGCATGAACAATAAATATTAGTATAGATATAACAGTGTGTTTATGATTAAATAAAAATGAATTGAAACGTCTGGAAATGATTTAACTTATTATTATTTTGTTTATTACCTGAACTCTTAATTATAATAATTTTTTTTTCTAATTACACAAAAATAACTATTTTTATTTTATCTCAATTGATAATATTAACTAATTAGTTCATGGCCCACGGGAAATGGTTTTCAGATTTAATAAGATACTAACATTTTAAGCAATAACCATTTACTTATAAAATATAATTTCTGAAATTCTTAAATGATAGCTTGGAATTCGATTTGGGGTTCAATTTTAAGACAGTTTCAATTGCTAAATATAAATTTAAAACAAACTATTTACTTCAATATACAAAAAAATAACTTTAAATTTTAAATTTTTTGAATGTTCATAAAATAATAATCGTTGAGATAATGGCCATGATGCCAAAATCTCCATAAAAAATAAAAAAATAAAATATTTTAAATTTGTTGATCAGATTAATTAGAGCAAAAAATCTTTTTCACAATATTACCTAAAAACTTTTTTTGACATTTACTAGGATCGCCTAGGAGTACTACTATTGTATTGTACTACAAAAGTATTTTACAGCTACTCAATACAATATTATAAATTCAATAGATAAAATAAAAAAATGGAAATTTTCCAAAAATATATTAGATGTTGGGCATGCTGCTATTTGTCTGTTTTAAATAAAATTAAATTTAGTTATATAAAAAGTATTTAAATAAAACACACTATTTGAAAATATTATAGAATTATAATTTAACTTGATCTTTACAGGTTTGATAATGTTTGATTTTGGACTTTGGTTGAGCAATATAATAAAACCTTCTAGAGCTTTAGGGATTATAGGTAAGTGAGTAAGAAGAATTTAAAAATTAAAATTACAGGCAGATACTTTAACGACATGAAAGAAACTAATTTCCTTTCACATTATTACCTAATATGTCTTGTACTAAATATACATGAAATTTAAATTTAAAATACATAATAGTCATTTATAACGAGTTTGCATGGGATGAGCGCGTATCAGCGTAATAAAACGATTTTCATTTCCTAATCAATGTTCAATGTCCAATCACCATATGATAATCTTTTCTCATTCTTAGATGGTATATTATAATTATAAACTATAAATCATTGAATAGCGCATGTTTACTACATAGTACCTACTATTTTATTAGTATTTAGTAATTTGTGATTGTTTAAAGGATAACTGGTATTTGTTGTTAACATTTTTTTTTAACAAATCTAATCAACTAGATATTAACTATTATTATGTACATGTTAAAATATTTTTAATTTATATTATTTTAGTACTTGGCTTACGAAATAATTAACATAATATAAGGCTATACTGTTAATTCAAAGTTAATGCTTATAGTTGTAATTTAAGAATTCTTCATAAGGTATTCAGAATGTTCCACTCCAATGTTATATATCCCAATATAACTTTATATTATATCCTGTCTTCGATTGATTGCATTTGGAATTTGCATAATGCTGAATTGCTGTTATACATCGTGAATATCACGATGTATAACTATTAGTTTTATCCTTACCCTCCGAAGTCGACACCGGAAATAACTTTTATTTATACAATCGTATTATCGTATTATCGTTTATCAAGTTTCTATTAAGAAAAATAAACAATATTTATTTTGAAACAAAATACGTGTATACCTATAGCAGTATACGAACGAGTTTTCATATTTTCTCCGGCGGCCTGTACAGTTATAACTGTTTAGGCGACCGGAACCCACAAACGCAACGGCCGGCCGGTCTCCGGCGGTCTGTGCAGGCAAAACTGACAGGCCAACCGGACCGTGTGTGGCTACCTTAATGTTCACGTTTACTTTTCTTTGTTTCATTGTACCAAAAATGACAAATGCGTTGATAATATAAGTTTTAATGTAAATACATAGTATTTTCGAATTCATCGTATATGTATGTATATGTACATAAGTACAAACTTCAAAGTTTAATTATACTTTGTAGATCTGAAAAATGATTACTAATACTGTTGCATACCAATAGGATCCGCTATAATGAATACCACGACCACGGTATTAGCTAGGTTGCTCACCAGTCTGTTGAATACAAATAAATAAATTACGAATTCACGTAATATGATTTGATCAGGCCTATTGTAACTTCGCATTTGGATCGTTTATTCAATGATATACTCATCATTTATAGTGTATTTGTAAAAACTAAAAATACAATATAGTATAAAAGTTTCAAGTATACATATATATATATATATCAATATACCTATATTATTATTACTAGTATTTCAGTATTTGTATAGTTACGTGAAAAATGAAAATATAATAATATTCAGTCGCAAATACTTATGAATCAGTAGATTTAATATAGAGACGCGTTCAACCTGATATATTGGCGATAAAACGCTTCAATGACAAATTAATGACGACAACTGGGACTATGTCTCTCAAAAAGTATTTATAAAACTACGTTTCTTTGACACACTTTTCGAGAGCTGAAGATATTATACATTTTATAAAGACTGTGCATCTACTTAATATTATGTCCTACAATATACCACCGCCGTATTATAATACAATTCTGTATAAATTATCATAAATCGACCATAAAACTGTAAGTGACTTATAAATTTTAGTCACTACTCTAAAAGTCAATTCTTATCATCGAGCTTTGTAGATAGAATGAGTTCAATAATATACTCATAACGCTTATTATTACGTTGACTAAACAGTAAACACGCATATGACATATTTACATGACGTATACTAAAAGCTTATCATTTGTACTGCAATGAGTGCAATGTGTTTTTATTCGGGCCTAGTAGAAATATATTTATGAAAATCATATTTTTCTACAGAAATTAATGCATACATTTTAAACTGGATCAACAATCATTTCCGTTTTCTATTGCTGAGTAATATGTAAATCAATTTCAGTCATATTATTGTTAGCCACGAATAATATAAATATAAATTATAAAACTCCCGACTCCGTGAAAGATTTTTCGCTAAACTATAGAAGTATTTCTAAACTATATAGGCTATCACTAAACGGTTCATCTGCTGATAATTATAATAAAATGCTTTTGGTAATTTTTAATATAATAAAGGTCAAATTTAATCATTGGCATAAAGTTAAAATTAACAAATAAAACAAAATGCAAATAATAGTATTATCCCATATATTATTATGCAATCGTCAAGGGATAATGGTAGGTAGTTACAAACTAGTCAAAATAATACGGCTAGGCATGTAACCTCAATAGTCGGTATACTGTATACATATAAGATATATAGATTGTAGTATATAGTATATGGTATATAGATTATGTGTACCTAATTATAGTTATAGTTATAACTTATAATAATAAGTTTTTGTTGTTGTTGTTGTTGTGGTTTGCATGGACGGAACTGAATTAATCGTTCTTTTAGTTATTGAATAAAGTATTGTATTATCTTGAAGTAATTTGTATAATTGTATCAGAATATATTATTATGTATGTCGTATGAACTCGGCCTTATAGTAATAAACAAGTGTATCGTTGAAGTTGTAGTTGTTTTATCATTTGGTAAAGCATAATACAGCTTACATAAAAATAAAAATCTATTGTGAAAATTACATATTTGATCTCAAAATCACTTCCCTGAACGAACAAACTGTTTCACATAAAATCGATTTTCAATTACCTTGGCCGTACACTATAGGCGTCTAGGCCCACGGGGTTTGATATAATTGGTGAAGTATTTTTGTGTCACATAGTTTTATATAACGCCGTTATGATTTTTACAATAGTTGATATTGTTTCAAGACATTAATGCCATGACATTTTAACGCATGGGTTGTACACACTATGTCTTTATATTATGTTGGATTGTTATTAGTGCTCAATTATGAGTATGACTATAAACTATGATATTATAGTACATTCCATAAAACATTAGCCTCCAAAGTCTGAACGCATTTCAAGTATTTTTCATTAATTTGAAATGACATGTGAATCGCAAAATAATATAGTTAATTAATTATTTTAAAACGTGTCAGTGGAGTATTATACTGAAATATTCTGGTGTTTGTATATTATGAGTATAATAATTAATAAGTATGTATCTACAAACGTTGTGAACATCTATTTATTTCTTTGTTCGTATTCATACGCTTTCCGCTTCATTGTTTGGTGTGTATACTATCAATAATATGTATTATATATGTACAGCATAATAAATAAATATTGTTTGTACATTATTTTCGTAGGACTGTATAATATTCGTCCATTAGATATCATTCATTTTCATCAAAACTTTATTTGACAACATTATTATGTTTGTTTTTGTAGTATATAATTTGTAGTAATATTTTAGTTTAATATTTAGTCGACCTTAAATCACAACTTGTTTGGTTTATTTTTTGTTTTCAATGTTAATTACAGAAAAATTAATAATATGTTTTAGGTATATTAATAATAATGTATGGAAATAACATAGACTTTATATACTATAGTTTTTCCTCTATATTAAATCCTTTATGGAAATGCAGTTTAAATAAAGACACATACAAACTTGATCAAAATCAACATGTTGGAAAAACTTTTGAGAATGTAAATCTGACATAGATATATAATGAGGCCACATTAATTTCATAAATATAAGCCCGTAGAATATTTCCATGATGTATTAATCATTACGGATTAACCAGTTTATATATATGTGTTTGGGAAAATTTCATTCTCAAAATAATAGTGAAT
Organism: Chaitophorus viminalis; assembly: GCA_025469195.1. Lineage (NCBI taxonomy): Eukaryota > Metazoa > Arthropoda > Insecta > Hemiptera > Aphididae > Chaitophorus > Chaitophorus viminalis. Next base: position 10,580 of record JAIPRK010001056.1, read on the forward strand.
GTTGTGGTCCAATTAGTGTAATCATAAAAAAGTCACAAACAATCAAATGCCTTGCATGTATTGGCAACGAATAACTAAAAAGAGCGATTTTTCAAACTTGAAGTGCCATTAATACGAAAGGAAAATAGTTGTTCTAGAGCACCATGTTAAAAGTTAGAATATAAAAATATAACTTTTGACATGATTATTTCAACTTGAAACTTTTCAATTTTCAACAGTTTGAACTGATGTTTTGTGTTATAATATTATTTTCAATTTTATTTATTTACAGAATTTAATTCATTTTATATAACTGGGCAGACCAGTGCCGTGGATCACTAAAAAAACAGTACACGAAGTCTCTTGAAGTTTGAACAATGGTTTCATTGAAAAAAATAAAACAACATTTCAAAGACATTTTTATAATTTACTGGAAATAACTATATAATGTAACAATTACATTAGAAATAAAGTACCTACTGACAAACTGAAAAGGGTTTTTAGGAGTGTGAGAATTCTTGTACACATCATTGTTACACCTATTCTTTTCACTAGAAATCCTAGGTATCTGAAACACTTTTACCTTTTATTTAGTTATATTAATTCAACATTGTTGTACCGCTATTTTCTTGAACCGTTTACAATGTACGTCATAATACATTTACAAATGTATTACAAACCTAATGAGTAATGATAAAAATAGTATTACTCTAATCATCACGAGTATAAAGTACATTTATATTTTGATTTAATAGTGTCCCCATTAGAATATTACTAGTGTAAAATATTAGCCAACCATCTGGGATGCCTGATGGCTGTAAATATCTTTCAGTCTGCAGCCATTTCCTGTGACATGCATGTTTATAGTTTATAATATAAATTTACATGAATTCCCATTAGTATATACAGGAAATAATAAGGTACATGTATATTCAAAAGTGATAATTTTCACATTTTCCAATTCAGAAATTAATATTCCACCTCACCTTTTTTATGCCTAATGGCTGTAATTGGAAAATATTATTATACATCACATATTATATTTAAAAAAACGACAGTAGACAATTATTTGTTTTTTTCATAAAAAAATAAAAAAATGTTATATCAAGAATTACTTTTATGCAGCGAATAATGTCATAATATTAAGAATCATTCAATAATTAAGTACTGATTTTAAACCTTTATTTAAATATACCTACTTAAAATATTTGATTATTATTTTTTTATTGATGTATTAACCACTCACTCGAAAGCTAAATTAAATAAATTGTACTTATAGTATTAAATTCTTAGATTAGGTCTTAGATATTAATTTTTTTTTCAGTTCCTTATTATTTTAAGTATTCTATATTTTGTATAAATATGTAATGCCAGATACTCAGGTGATTATATTATGTTTTAATTTACCGAAAACACTTTGTATTGCGGATATTAAGGCGATATGAATAGGCAATTCCATTTCATATAAAATGGTTTCAGATTTATTTATATAACATATTATTATTATAATTAAAATAATTTATTAGTGATTCCGGGATACCACATTTTTTGAGAATGAAGTTCATTCAATAATCAACGCATTACTCGAGTAGTATAGTAATATACTGCGTAGGTCACAATTATTGTTAAACTTATAATGTTTCACAAAAATAAAATCTATACTTATACTCGTTTTAAACGTCACCTCCTTTTAATAACTTTTTTCAATATTTATATAAATGTATATATATATATATATACTCTTATATTTTGTATAAAAAAGAAATAGTTTTTTATAACACGTGGCTATTGACGACGAGATTAAAATATTCAAATTATTGAAGTTATTATTACAAATTACAAATGTACATATACAATTAATCTTAAAATGTATTTTTTTCCAAATTCATTACAACTATACTTTACTGCGAATTTAGAATGTAATTTTAACATTTTTAGTTTTTACGCATTCATGTACAATGTTTAAATCAATTTATTAATTTTTATATTTTTACGTGAGAAATTAAATTTTCTTTATAACATTAATTCTCGTCGTTAAGTATTGGTACATATTTGTTTGTTATTCACTCTTACTGAATATTTCTTAATAAAAAACTGATATGAATTAGTTTTTTTTTATAGTATTGTAATTACTTATTTGAGGCTTTTCGAAAACGCATTTATGTTTAAATAGTTCATACAATATACAAATGTACTGTTAATATTGTAAATGATAAAAAAAAAAAAAAATAACTTATCTGAAATCATCAACCTACTTTTATTGTTAAAATGTACATGTTTTATTTTGCATTTGTTCAACTCTTTGTAAATAATATATTGCTACGAGTAAAGGCCGGAAACATCTACGTAAAACTCCTTACACCTTTAAACATATATTTTAAAGTTTAGAGTCTAAACACTCTAAACAGTATAAGCCTTATATGCATAAACTCGGGTTACGTTAGGATACAATAATATATGAACATCATCGTACTATATGTCTCTTTCTCACCTCACCATTCTGGATAATTTATGTTATTGTTCTTTTATTTAGACGTACATAATAAACACATATTATATGATAAGCATCCTAAGCATTTTCACAACGTAATTTATAATTAAAAAATATAATAATCACATTTTCAATTTTCCCAAGCAGTTTGATTTACGATTTAATATTTTAATTATTTATCAACTATTTAATGTATTAACTTACGAGATTTTGATCATTTAGTTGTTGTTGGTTTTCTCTTCTTGTCCGTAAAAAGAAAAGAGTCTCAAACACAGCGTTCGACCATTTGGATACTCGCAGATCTTACTTATACATTTTAACATTATAAGCTTTATGTGTATATGTAAATATTACTACTCCACGGTCAGTTTACGATACACGTAAAAGTACAAACTCAAAATCGTTCACATATATGTACAATAATGTACGGTCTACGTACGAACTTGTGCGGAAATATGCATATTCAAACCCTAATTAGTACAGTTAGGTATTATACACGAACGACGCACTCGAATATTATGTCGAATATAACGAAAAAAAGGCGTTTACGCGCACGACGGACTACATTTATATTGTAATATTTGGATTTAGATCGTTATTTATATTCTGAGGCGTTGACTCTAAAAGCGTTTTGGTAATCGACTGCTAGCTCACCGCAGTCATCTCGCCGCCGCGCCGCCGCGAATAAATATAAAACTTAAAAAAAAAAAACCATCACACGTTTTTTGTACGGCAAAAATCGTACAGCCTACACGTGCATATCATAAATATAACATCGAATCCGTTGGGTAAATAACGTTTTAGTACACTTACACTATTATACGGATGTACGCGGTAAGGGTCGAGGCTCGGCCGCGGCGCTGACGACGTGTCGTTGACCTATCCGTTCTCTAACACGTGCCGACTACTAAAACAGCGATGTCCGTCAGACAAATCAAAAACCTACGATATTTGTCTATTTCCAGGTAGGTCAATAAGGCTGGTAAAATAAGGGACCCGCGAATTCGGGTGAAAACGGCTAATTAGTAATTGGCGGCTCTTGTAATGTATGGAAAAGGATTTATACGCCACCGGATGGCACCACCCAGTGTTTGGGAGCCAAAAAGGTCATCGTGGCTTACGCTTTAGAATACAGATCAAAAGTGTATGCAGAGGTATAACTACAGGGCATTTCTTCAAACGCGAACCGTTTTGTAAATTTTTCATTTGTATTTTTAATCTCATAGTATCATGGCCAAGTATACAGTACACTAAATTGTAGGTACGTTCACGCGAAATCCCCGTCAAGTTCGTTGAAAACAATATCGACTTTCAACCATCGATTTTATCATTTCAGAGTATAGAGGAAAACGGCCGTTTATCGAACTCATCGTGAAATATATAATATCTGTTTGGTATTATGTTCCAACGGTTCTAGGTCACTTTTTCTGAACTTAAGACTCTACCACCGTCACATAAATACTTTCAAGTCTGAAACTATATTGTGTCCATTGTAAAATACACATGAACCATTATTATTAAAAGGTGAATGTGATAGCTGATATTGTAGTAGTGGTTATACAATAAATTATGCTACAAATTTAGTATCGATGGCAAAATAAAAATCGTTTGTAAAACAGAATATTTTAAAATATTAAACAAACTCGTAAATTTCTTTTATACTACAGTTAACGTCTTGAACTATTCAACATTCTTAAAATTACTTAGCTAAATTTATTTATTACCTGTTTAAGTACAATTAATTTATTTGAAAACATAGAGTCAAAATAATCACAATTGCGTCGACTCGTCCTATATAATAGTATTCAAACGAATTCATTTCCAATAGTTTATCGAATGAAAGTGCAAAATTTGAATATATTTGATGATTGTTTTCGGTGGCCCTCGTCGAAAACGACCGACGGATCGATACCATGTGTAAATATGTACATATTTCGAAACAGTGTAATATTTACACGTGAAACGCTCGTCGTCGGACGATAAAATATAATTGTACTTACATACCTGTATTCGATGTAACGCGGCGACGACGTCAAGGAGAACATTTTCTGGGAACAGCTGCTGTAAGCTGACGAGAATTCTTACGCGATAACGTGACATGTATTATAGGAAAAGAAAATCCTAAACCTGTACGAAACATTACACAACTCGGAATTCGGTTACTTATTCCAGTATACAGAGAGATTTAAATTATTTAAATTTAAAAAAAAAAAAAAATACAAAGAACTGTGCTTGCGCTAGATATATATTATGTTTGTATTACATTTCCATGCGCGCTCTGGTCCATTTTAAAACTACGTACAAATAAAATATAATGTGTATGCAGTTTGTACCAGTACCTATGACGCATATGAGCTACTTATTTTAGATTCTGAGTGAAACGAGGAATGTATTGGTTATATCATGATGTGTGCAAGTTTTTTTTTTTTTTTCGTGTTTGTGTACACGATATCGACCGGAAAGAGTGCTCCGATTTATGTAAATCTAAATATTTTCCGAAAGAAAACTTTGTCTCGCTGGTATTTTGGATTTAATTTTTTAAATTCCTAATAGTTTTACGAATAATGAATAAACAGTGGAAAAAATTGTAAAAATACATGTAGATAATAATAACTCCTACGATTAGTATACTACAAAAGTAATTTAAGTGGCAAAGTGTAGTGGAACGGTTTACCATAGCCATTCTCAAATCTGTGTTTAATCATCATCCGATGCTGCTAGTAGTTGGATGGGTGATCACAGCCAACAGGACTTAGTGGTGTTGTCCATGCCTACATAGGTACATACACTATCCACCCCCTACAGTTCCTCTAACCTACAAATATTTATATAATACGTATAATCCATGAGCCACATGGTAAACTAATGGCCACAGTATCAAGGCCCTCTTTAAAAAATAGATAAATAAAAAGAAAAAAAAATGTAACCTCTTAAATTAAGAGGATAATATTAGGGTTTTTATAAAGATCCATATCCTTGGTCCATCGTGCATTGGTCCCAGTAAAAGCAGGCTTGTAGGATGACCTGGATCGGGGGCGGTCAGAGCGAGTAGTGATGTGATTCCCCTCACCGGAGTGCTGTGAGGGATGTCCCGGGGGATGATGCCACCCGGCATGCTAAGCGATGATCCATGAGGGGAAATGATGGACCGTTGTCTGCCGGTCCATCCGCCCATCTAGCCATTGGTCATAGTGGAAGACGCAGTGGCCCATTACGCGTCGACTTTCGGGTCACGGATTCAAACCCGTACCCTCGCATAATTTTTCACTTGCAATTTTACATCTATGACGTTCATAGCGTGGGACCGTGTCACTCTATAAACTCTAAAATAACATAATTAATAAACCGTTAATGTTTTAACCTAACATTTTAATTAGCAAATGTGTTATAGATTTCTGATGATTTTTGGAAAAACACAAACGCATTCAAGAGTTTGATGTTATGATTTTATAAAAATCGTCGTTCAGCTATAAAAAGTAATTATGGATTACATGCATTCGTGAAATGGATGAACTTTTGGAGTGAAATTAATTAAAATTAAAAAGAAACCTTTCTAGTTTTGACACGATAATTATAAAGATAAAAATCTAATTAAATTATGCGTAATTTTCGAAAGTAACCTTCAACGTTATGGCGAATCACACATATATAATACGTTTACACCGTACAATAAATTTTAATTATAAATACCAATACCAAAACCCTCATTTATACGGAGATATGAGGTGAAAAAAAGGAAACAAACTGCAGAGTAGAAAAATCCGTCAGCACATATCGTGCCAATAAAAAATAAAGATACTGTTCATGGTAGGCCTTGTAAAACAATTCCAATGGGTTTTTCGTACTTTTCAAGAAAGAACGAAACCTAAGTTTGTAACATTTACCAACTTAAATGTAACAAATATTGCGTACATTGTTACGAAGTGTATTATATATTGCAATGTTCGAGTATCAAGAATCGTGACCTATTCGTGATATTTTTCTAGTAAAAAAATATCGAGTAAACATATAACTATATTCACATTGAAATTAATTTGCAACTACGTGGAAATACGAACCTCTAAAAATCACGATAAATCTCTTACGTAAAAATATACTTTATTATTTAACTATAATTATTTGATATTTTACTTCGACTTCATAGATACATTCAAAAACTATTTATTTTCAAAAACAATAAATTATTGTCGAACATCATCATTTACCTAGCAACTTGTATTTTTTTTTTCTACGTGAATTCGTTCCATGCTGGTTGAATTCTGTTAGTATTTAATATAATTGTTAACAATATGTACTGTAGACACAAGTTAAATGTACATTGTAATTGATAACATGTTTCACTGATATAAGAACATACGGCGATAACTACAATGGATTGGTGACTCTGTTTTGTCTGTAGATTATACAGAGTATAAAAATGTAAAAGTGGTCAAGTTTTTAACTGAATTCAAAAAAATATACTATGCTATGAAATATAAATATGCATGAGTGAGAAAATATCACATAATATGAACTTCTGTCAGACAATACATTTAGTATTTAACTTACTATATAGAACTTTTTTTTTAAACTGTATCTGTGCAGTTTACATCATGATAATCTAGTGGTATAATATGCATAATTGAATTGACCGCTCTAACTAAAAGAAAAAAAAGAAACACATCGTATTTATTTGACCGGTATTAATAATAATGAATAACACAATGCACAAGGATAATTTATTGTTGAAAAAAATGTTTTTTATTTGTATAAATAGCATTGCTCTTCTAAAATAATAATAAATTGATTGTTTTTTACATTTTTCTTTGTAACCCTTTTTTTAACTACAATATGATATGATTATTGCGTACAAAATTCGTTTCTATATAAGGTACTATATTTCATGAGTTCATGATTTTATATTACATTCCTTTTTGAAACACGACTGTGTTAATAACTTTGAAACAAGTTTAAGAGAATCATTATTTAGAATAAATTATATACTGAGCAGAAGAATAAATTAAAACGTATACATTTTATTCCAGAATTTTAATTTTCAATTATTTTGTAAAGTGCTTTATGAGCTCTGATAACGAGCTTATTGAAACTAATATAAGCTGAAAAAAAAAAAGTTTTTTAATTAACTATTTTTATAACTATGTATATTGTTTTTTTATAATAGGTTACAAAAATTATGTGAATTAGATACTCAACTAACTATCATCTTAAATTGTAAATTGTAATAAATTACCGACAGGAGTTTCATTATAAAATCTTAATCCCGATTTTTTTAAAACCTGGTAATACTTATGCTTATACTAATGCTTGAAAATCCTTATTTGATTTAATTATGCATTGATAAAATTAGTGAACAAACTATTTTAACTTATAAGTCATTAAAACACAAAATATTTTTTATTTTTTAGCATTAATTTTTGATGTAAAAATCTTTAATACTTTGTTATGTTTTATTTTATTTTATTTTAATTCAGTATGGACTGGAGCCAAATTTATAATAAACATTGAATACATATAACAATATTGTGTAATAATTACAAAAGTTACAAAAATACATTTTTTAAATTAATAAAACATAAAATTTATAAAAAATAGTGTGATGGGTCCTTATTAGCTGTATCCATCATTCTAATCATAGGTTGATTACTCGCATAGTTTGTGGTACACCTAGGCACCAAAAATGGATATATATATGGTGGGCATTAAATGGTGGTACTTAAAAATTAATCAGGAAAAGAACCTTAGGAGCATCAATAAAGCCGTCAATCAATTTTGATAAAAACTTCAAATTAGCCATTGCTCTTCTGTCGACTAAAGAACTCAGGCCAAGTTCAGTCGATACAGGACCATACTGATGAGTAGGGTGATGGATTTTTAAGATAAATCCGGTGTAGTTTAGGAATTTTCTCTGAACTCTTTCAATTGCATTTTTTTGGCTCGCTGTTTGAATATGCCAAATGACAGTGCCGTATTCTAATATTGATCTAACATATGCACGGTATAATAATTTTAGAGGAGCAGTCAATTTAAATTCACTACATATGTTCACAAATTGTTCTCTGAAAACGTAGATTCAGTTAGAATACCTCCGAGCTACCTACATCAGCAGTCGATTATTTCTAATATTAGCACAATTTTAGTATCATTTAAAGTATATTATTTATGAATAGAAGATACACGAGAAATCGGGAAATCTGCTCGTACTCGTCTAAACTTATATATTATTATAACATGCATGACGGACAAAATATGTAAATGCGGTCAGAATTGCATAGGGAAATACTTTGTAACGAAAATCGGGATGAATTGTACGCAATCATTTGTGCGTAAATGTATAAACATACTCGTATAACACACACGTGCGCCTGTGGTAGTGTGAGACGATGGTTCAATATTATAAGCGTTGTTCTCCCAATGGTTGAGACGGAAACCGAGTTGTCGAGATATTTCGTTTACACGCAACAATAAGCTCAACATGGAGCTCCGGGATAATATTATTGTAACCGTGGAATCATACCGTGCATGTATTATTATTATTATTACGTATGTCTATATTGTATGGTGTTTTCCGACTTGTGCGGCAGAGTTATCGTGTCGAGTCGGATCGAGTCTATGGATGAAAACGTCGGGGACACGTGGTGACGTGGCGTCACGTCCTTTGAAAATTCGTTTTTCCGGCCGTCAATGCGACAATACCGATGTAACGAAATCCAAGCTACGTACGTATATATAAGGCCCTAAGTCCCTAAAGCTATACCTATATTTTGTGTTAAAGCGTGCACTACGAGATTTGAAAACGTATGAGATAGTGTATTATTCATCACATGAGTCACGGTTACGGTTACCATTATATATTTTATACGAACAAATATTGTAGAATCGGTTTGTACTCAATACGGAAAAATGTACACAATTTCAATTATACAGTTGAACACATTTTCAGAAAGTAAAATATTAGATCATCTCTGTAGAGTATACATTCAGCGTGTAGGTATACGAAAATTTGTTGCGCATAAAGTGCAAGCATATAGATGATAATGTTATTGGTTACAGTTTTATCGCGTCGTATCGAACTGATGTAGGACAAACGGTACATTTTACCCTCTCACGGAATCGCGGAATCGACACGTTCAACACACCGATTTTACTGCTGAGTATACATATATATATAATGTATTATAACGGAAAACAAAAACGATACAATATATACATCTACCGAAATGACCGCGAACGCTGAATGGCGTTCATCGAATGTCAAATCGCCGGGTGTCACTCGTCGAACGTTTGGCTGACTGATTAGCGGATAGGCTACAAGACTAATTGACATAGCGGCGCGGAGCAAACGATTCATTTAAATTTAAAACGTAGAAATAAAAAAACGTTCCTAATTACCAGTAATTCCGCCATCCCGCGGACACGATCGATTCGTGCTGACGGGTTTTGATTAGCCCGCATATCATAATAATATATCGTATACGCAGTGCGCACGTGCGCTGTACGTGCGTGTGGCAGGCGGCTATAAATTTCGTCCTTTCCGCGGGGATGGAACTTTTTTTCCAATCCTTCCCTCCACGCCCCGTCGTCGCACACAAATCCCTTCTTCCGAATCCGCGAAACGCCGAGGACACGAATATCATACACATATGCACACGCGCACGCACGCACCTATATGATGACGTCGTATATTGTGTGTAAATTCAAAAGCGAAACCGTCTCGGCCCTCACACGAGACGCGCGCGCGTTTGTATATATGCGACAACAGCGTATATATATTCCCACCCAGTTGCGCGGACTTGCACATCACATGCCGCACGTATATAATAATAAAAATAATAATAATAATAATAATAATAATAATAATAATAGTAATAGTAATAATTACTTAACGTCGGAACCGAACTTGTATTAAGAGAGAAATGTCATCGCACAGAAATTTAACAGTAGTCTTGATTAATGGCTCGCGTGTTTCTGCTCCTATATTATGCCGCCGCCGCCGCCGCCACCGTTGTTATTGTCACCGGGTTTACACGCTGGACACGACAAAAGCGCGTAGTATTAATTAAAACGTCTGACCAAGGCGCTGCTGGAGTGTTTATGTTTTTACGTACGTACATAAGTGTGTACGTGTATTTGTATTTGAATGTAAGTGTGTTTGTGTAAATATACGTTTATATGTATGTATGTATGTAAGGGATTCCTTGGCGGATAGAATGTTTCTCGCGTGCAGAAATCATCTGCAATAACGCGTGCGGAGAAGGAATCGAGTTTGAAAATATAAACGTTAGAGACTATCACGACCCTCACAAGTCTTTAATATTTTCACGGCATGCAATATTTTTTTCCTACGAGGCACGATGTGGTGTTCGATAACGCACTCGAACAAGGTATATATATTTTATTTTATTCGGCCGGTATTTTATTTGATTAAGAGTTCTTTTAAACATATCATACGATCTAATTTGACATACAAGTTTTAAATTCAGAAACGCTTACATATTTAATAATAAAATAAGTATAATTGCTACTAATACGTGAGCAAGTATAAATTCAAGTTTCGCCTACCCCCCCCCCCCTTAAACCATTACTCGTTTTCGTCATTTCTACCGACCATTTTACTTACTACGTACGAAACATTTGTAAATTACATCGAATATGTAGTACTTCAAATGATTATTGTTGCAATATTATTATAGGTAAGTAGTATAATATGTGTTTTTGGGGTTTCGTTATTTTACTTTTAACTCGTGTATCTTATTTATACATATAATGTAATAAATATCACTGAACACTGATAATTGAACAACATTGAACAACTGCATAAATTATTCCACATAAACACTGAAATAATAATGTTTTTTATTAAGTGAATATAATATAATAATTAAAATGATGATTCGGTAAATGGCTGATTAATACCATAAATCTTGGTAGTAAAAGTGTATTGTTGTGTTATTAGACCCTACATAGCAATAATAGTAAGCCTTATAGTTTTGACGTAGCAGTCAACTTGTTAACTAAATCCATAGTATAATAATATTATCATTCGTACCGTCAAATCGTTTTATACATTTTACGCGATGAAAAACAGTTAGTACTGGGAATTTTCGTGGATATACATTTTTTTTATTTTTTTATATAAATTGTAATTGTTAAATGTCTATAAAGTCCTATAATAATTTATTGCGGCCGACAAACAGCAAATCTATAATACTGTCGATTAGTGTTTTTAAAAAACGATTTTCGTAAAAATAATAACAAAACTTAAACGATTATAAGATATACAATGTAAAAAATACGTAATAAATGTCCATCCGCTGTGTCATCAATTTTTTAACTGCGGCGTATAGTTTTTACGTGAATTGTAATGAAACAGCAATACAGCATTATTATCACAAGGTGCGTTACAAATTATAAAAGTGCGTATAATACAATGTCATTAATTGTTTGGTTCGCCAGCTCGTCATCGTAATTGTCAGCTTCGTCAAATTAATGAAATACGTTTACGCGAATACATTATTCTCTGCGGATATTGATCGAGTTCGCTTATGTCACAAACGATTGTGGGATTGTGTGTGATGCAATAAACCTGAAATATTCATACCTATATACCTACCGGCTACTACCACACATTACTCAATAAAGTCCTTTACGTGAGTTTTGAGCGCATCAAAATCCAACCGTATAAATTATACTAACGACGTGGCACTGCAACTTCCGAAAAAGGTTTATTCGAGTTAGGTGTCTTTAACAATCAACACGATATACCCAATAGATTCAGCAATAAAATATCAAACAAATTCGTCTACCTGTTCGATTTTTTAATCATACGCATTATACGATGCGCACGTATAACATCGAATGAGCCGTTTCAATTGCATATAAGCGTAAAACAATATCACTTTAATATTATACTAGGAAAAATATTATAATACTCCTATAAAGGGCATTTTGTCTGAAAATAAATTGGCTGAATAAATAATATATATAATTTAGTTTAGTTAACATATTAAATGAAACAAAACATGCGTACCGTTTTCAATGCGCCTAATGACTTGTACACAATTAATTTTGAGAAGTTGTGTACAATATTGTGACAAAGTAAAACGCTATGCCGTGCGTAATTGATAAAGTTAACTAGTAACCATAGTTACGTAGAGCCATTATACACTAAGTAAATAAATATTATGATATCGTTGAATAATATTATGTATAGTTATATTAGGGTATCCTGGTTAAACCTGCGTTGTATCCGGTCGAATTACAAACATTCACTCAATTTTTTTTAAACTTTTTTCGGAGTTATCGATAAAAAGTTAAAAGTACGTTTGATTTTTAAATATTGTTTAACATGTTTGATATTTCTATAAACAGTATTGGTTTCCTTGAATTCTTGGTGGTTTTTATAAAAAGGTTTTAATGTCGTGTCAGAGAAAATTTCATATTCTATTTTATCAAATGTGTCAAAAACAAAATAATTTTTTCCATCATTTCTTTATAATATTTTTCTAAAAAGAAAAAAAAATGATTGTTAGGTTTCAACGTATTTCTGTTATGAAAAAACTGCGGAAGTAGACAAAACACGATTCACAATAATTAAAAAAAGTAATAATAATAAACCCGTTTTTAATAAAATACTCTCCATGTATCCGCATTCCTCAACATTTATCGCAATGTGTAACAAATTTATCTGAGAAAAATATTACAGTTAAAATAATAAAGCAAATATTAGATATGTAAAGTTATTATACAGATATAAGTTATTATACTGTGTATAAGATATACACAGTAATTCAGTATAATAATTTCAATTAACGTTTATTGATCCATCAAGGTTATTTTGTACACGGCGCAGAAGTTTTTATTTACTTTTTCACTGGTTGTGAAAATGATAAGTATTTATAAATAATTTCCGGTGTAAATATTATCAATAAATAAATAAAAAGATATACGAAAATTAAAAAGAGTTAAAATAGTATAGTTTTTACATTTTGTATGAAATTATAAGTAAACGCGTGTTACGTGCACGCGTCATGATTAAAGTCATGTAGATATGAATTTGTTTTTTTGATAAAACTCATAATTTATTAATATCACACAAATATACAAAACATGCGCAATAGTACAAGTATTAAATATTTTTTAAAAAAAAAATGCAGACATTTAATTTTTAAACTTTAATACTTAAAGAATATTAATAATCTTATAAAATATCAATATTTAAATATTTTACTTAAATTTTTTTAATTTAATCTAAGGAAACATTCAATTTAATATCTTCTATTTAATTTGACCTTACTATTATGAACATAATTATATATGTGGCTATACTTACCTTTGTTTAATATTTATAGAATAATAGTAAATAATAAAATGCGATAAAATTTCAACGATTTTTTTTTAGAATAATTATTGGTGTATTTGATTAACAGAAATTGAGATTTTAACTTGCATACATGACATGACAATTTCAAGATGAAAAAAAAAAAAATTAAATTAAATAAACTTTAAAGTTCAAACAGAAAGTTTAATCAAAATCCGATTGGAAAAAGAGGATAGTTTTTTAAAAAATATTTGTTTTATTACGCATAAAAAGGTTAAAATTGGAATTCTTCAGAATTATGTATAGGTACACTTCGATGTTCACACGCCCAATGAAAAATTTCGAATCTAATTTAAGGGTATATCACGATATATTTAGTATTACCTCAATCATTTAACATTTATCGATATATGTTATCCTATTTATTTTTTCATGAAAAGAAAAAAATCTATAATAATTGAAATCCATATTCAACAGGCGTCTATAAATAAACATAAATGTAAAACAACATATTGTGATTTTTTACAAACAATTCAACAGCAAAATATATTATCAAAAATTGAGCGTATGTGTTATTTACTCATTTTATCGAGTTGAATTATAACATATCTGTGTAGATGATAGAACAAAAATAATTTTTTTAAATAAGCGAAATATTATGTGAAACGAATATTTTTTATCGATAGCAATAAAAGGTTCGTATGATGACGAAATCAAAAATGAAATACTGTGGTCGAAAAGAAGGATTGAGATTTGACAATTGGCTTAGGTTTTGCCGTTTTGGAGAATACCAATTCCATATATGGCGATTGAATATTTTGATACGACTGGTTGAAGATAATTCGCACAGCTGTCGAAAAAAATCATATCTAATCATAAGTGTTTTTTATTCCTATTAAGTTTTCAATAAGTTTTCTCGCGTAGTAGTGCAATATTTTTATGATCATGATGATAATATAAGCGTATCATTATTATTTATCCAGTGAATTATCTACAACAATTTTAGACGTCCTAGAAATATCTACTAAAATGCATTTGTGATTTGAAAAAAACAACAACATAAAAACCGTGCAAAATAATGTAAAAAATACACGTATCGAAGTTTAAGAAATATTTTCAATTAGCCGTGAGTTTGATGAGCTAATGTCAAACGCTAGAGCTGTTTTCAATTACTTACCCAGAACATGAATTATTATAAGGTAAAAATAGCTGCAGACCGCAACAATTATGCATACAAGACAACGTGATCATCTACACTTGAACGGCATAAATAGGCCGATTTTAGAGTAGATATTTCACCAGCAGACTACAAAAGACTTCTGTTTTTACCCTCGGGCCCTGGCGCAGTCGAACGAGGACGACAAAGTACAAATCAAAAAGCACACGATGCAGCAGCGATTGTCTGGAATAATAGTATATACTATATATATATTGTTAACAACAAGAATCGCGATCCTGCACGTCTTCGGAGAAATAAAAATAGCCATAAAATCAGTGATCCTAGCCGTTGTACAGCGGAGACAGACGAAAAAGTATTATCTCCACGTGCGATGAACCAGAAGAAGAAAAAACAGTATTCTTTTGATACAACCATAGCGACGGGAAATGAACAAACGCTTTCGGCATATCGTTGGTATAGTTTCACATAAATTATTATAAGAGTACTTTATAATAAAGTACTATGTACCTATCTACGTGAAATAAACCGTTGTTTTCATATTTAAACTCGACGAAAAGTCCGACATGCAACTTTTAATTATCCTCCATTATCCTAACATGGATGCCAGACGTCGTAAAAAATAATTTATACGCCATATTCAATCACACTTTAAACTTGATAATCTATTATATTCTATGGTGGTAATGTAAATTTCCGAAATCGTATTAGTAAAATAAAATAACAATTTTAATAATATGAACAAATTAAAATAAAATTTAAATTGGATCGTAATTCTATTGAAAGTTCGATGAAATATTGACAAGAACAAGTAAACATATCAATTATCTCCTCAATGACTACCACATAATCGCTGGCCATTTGATTAAGAATTTTCCAATTATTTGCACAGAGAACACGATAGAATCCATAAGGATTGCATGCAATAAAAAACAGCAAATCTATTCTTAACCCTAAAGCTTAGGTTTTAAGGGATTTCGATTTTTTTATATAACTGAAACAGTAATAATTCACAGGTAGGTACATTTTTACTGACTTTTTATTGAATTTTGATAACGATATACAATACATTTTTTGAAATTTCGAGCGAAACGAGAAAAGTATTGGTTTTAAGCGGTTTGAAATGACGAAATGACTCTTTTTTCTTTTGCCAAACTTTCTGGTAGTTAATTTGCACTAAAAGTTTTGTGAAACATATTTCCTATACGAAATATTAATAAAATGGGACACATCACACATAAAGGTAAATAGTTCAAAAGGTCGTTTTCGATTTTATCATGTTTTATTTTCTCTACATTGATTGTAAGTTAAAATTTATAACTATACTTATGTAAGTACTGATTTTTTCATGATACGTGTTTTTTTTTTTTTTGTAAAAGTGTATTGGGCAAGTACTTATATATTTTATGTTATTAAATATACATATATAATTCATTTTTATGAATAAAAGTCGACTTCTTTCACTTAGAAAGCAATGGTTTCAAAATTGAAAGACCAATAAAACAATATTACTCATCCCTATAATTCACACTACAGTGGAGTCTCACCTGACTTAGAAGTCTCGCTTATTTTATTTCATTTTGATTGTCCTATATTGTATATACTGTAGTGTGTTGCAGCATGGTAATAGGTATGGGTACTGATCGTAATCCGCGATTCGACTTCGAGTCGTATTATTTCTTTTGCATGTTTGTATTGATTACGCATAGCCGAAGAACCAAAAGTTCACGACATCTAGAAGGAAAATTGTTCAGACTTGAATAACTTTTTTTAAACAAAGTTGATTTTTAAAATATTTAAATAAAAAATAAAAAAATTGATTAGTAATTTCTTACTATAATAACTCACAATAAATTGATTAAAATCAATTTTTCTTCTTACAGCTCTTCTTAACATTTATAACTTTATAAGTAACCTACAACAATAAAAATATTGGCCTGTTAGTATACCTGTACTTATCAATTTAATTGATTCATACATTATATAATTGATTATAATATGTTAATAAATACATATAATGATTTATATATATCATACACTTCTTATAATTATTATTAATAATAAATTTATCTGTGTAAAATTGTATTCGTACCCCGCTAACCGTGTAAAATTTACATCAACCTAGGTGCCTACAATATACTGTTCAGCTAAATAAAAACGGTAACTTTTACAACAATTTTAAAGTTAATTTATTAGAAATGAGTTTTATGCATAGTGGCAAGGATTTTGGATTTTTTACTAAGTAATCCCACTATATTCACAATGGACCATAATGTATTAATAATTGAAAATAAAATACTAGTCAGTTGAAACCGAAACATAGTAGACGTTTAGTATTTTTTTTTTTTCATACCCATAATTTTGTTCTACATCTTATGCGTACTGACGTAATTAATTTTAATTCCATAGAACAATCTATTACATTTATTAATTATAAGCTGTATTAAATTAAATGTTTATGTCCAGAATAATTGTCGATTTAACTATCTATTTATAAATATATAAGGTCCTCTCCTAAATTGTTTAGCAATATTGATTGGCTATTTATAAGATAATTATAATAATTATAATAAACTGATTGAATGGATAACTTTTTTTTAAGAAATTATATTCAAAAACTTTTACCAGAAAAACAAATTAGATTTGAATATTTTTAACGTATAAATTACATTAAAAATCTATTGATTTTTCTCAAATATCAGATTTAGTAGTAAAAGTTTTCTTATGGTTTTCTTTTCTCTTTTTCGGAAAAATTATATTTTGTTAAAAAATACTTTGTGATAGGACGATGGGTACATTGCCGTTAAGAAAAATAATGCTTCAAAAACGTAGTTCTGTTGTTGCAAATACAAATTATATTCACTTTAGAAAAATAAAAGAAAAATAATATTTTGATTGAAATTACTGGTTTTAAATACGAATACTATAAAAAAACATAAATAATTTCATTATTTTTAATTCTTGTGATTACACACAATTTACATATACAATTTACAATTTATATACTACCATCTACTTTTCATTAATCGTATTAAATACACACAATGTTTTTATTTAAATGCAATTATAATTTTAATAGTAAATAAAAATGGTGACCCTTTATAATACAAACATATTTCAAAGCTTTGCTCAGTAATTCAAAACATTAATATATGTGATGTCCAACGAAATAAAAAAAGAAATATAAAATTTCAATATTTGTAGCGTATACATAATATTCAAAATCTTAATTTTTTATGGTAATTATAAATGCTAGTCGCATCATAATAACAATAATTGATCCATCGGTTTAGATAAATTATTAAAATATATTTTTGTTTCATCTTCGAAAAATACTCTTATACTTCTATTCATTAACGAAAATTAAATTTATATACAAAAATGTTGTTCATTATAATTTATATATTTATATATTGATTTGCCGAAATTTGCAGAATCATAATATTGTTTTCGATATTTGATGACAGAAGACGGAAAAAGTTCTATTGCAAATGTATATTGGAATATTCTAATATTATTGTAATGAATGTAAGTTTTTTGCCTTTTCAGAATGCCACGGAAAGAGTGTGTAATATCGTCGTAAATATGTGTTAAAAGTTGTGAAAAAATAGCATTCACTAATATACCTGAAAACAATAAAACCATGAGAAACAATAATAATAATTAGGTATTAATAACATTACCGTGATCAGGTTCATCAATGACGGATAAAATAAAATCCGATTGGTTGGATGCATTTTGCGGGATCATCGTTTAATTTTACTTGAACAAGGCCGCCGCGGTCCATTGTTGTCGATGACGTTTCGCGTAAAGATAATTTATTGGTATGGCCGTAAAAGGTTACCGACGGACGTAGTTATAACGCGACGATAAAAATTTTGCAACGCGGTACCTATGGTATGCTCTCATCTCCTGCTCGACACCCGGGTATAATCGTCGTGTACAAATGCCGAGCTGCAATGACCGCGATCAGCGATAAATACGGTTGTTTATCAATTCAGAAGTGAAGTAGAGAAATGTGAACTCGTTTAATGAAACCGATACGTCGTTGAAAAGTCGAGAGGACGGAAAACGTGAGACGCTTTCTCCACGTTTCGAAAGATTATACGTGAGGTGATGCCATTGAGTACTGCGACGGTGGTCACCCTCGACAGTTGTCCATACGATTTGCGTCCTCGAAAAATGGGAAATTACCGCAGGCGAAAAATGTAGGTAATCCATTTTTATGACGAATAACGTCCAGTGAAAAGATAATTTTTATGTGATTATATTATTATTATTATTATTATTATTAATTTTTTCTTGTTTTTGTTTCTATATGTATACATTTAAATATACAATCCTAGTGTATTGTTACTCGTAAGTAAGTATAGTAGATTGATTTTGTCACAGGAAACTTTTAGTTGTCAAGTTTAACAGCGTAAATAATAAGTTGTAAACATTTTTTATTAATGAAAATCTTAATACTGTAACGGTGTTAAGCGTGTTTAAATAACATCGGTTTCGTGTATGATAAAAAATGTGGGTTACGCATGCGATCGAACTAAAGACGCTGCAAAATATTTATCTGCGGGCGCTTCTTTTTCGCCACAGTTGGTCGTGAAAAAAAATCATAACGATCACTTGGAAACAAAATACTACTACATTATGTACAGATATGTTTGCATCTTGTTATCAGATTACATATGTGTCAATTTGCTCGTAACGTGTAGGTACTGTGTACGTCATAGTATATATGTTACGTGTTTCGATGCTAAATACGCGATTTAAAGCATATTAGTGTTTTTTTTTATATTAATTTTATTTTTCGTCCCGACACAGTGAAGTATTTAGATTAAATCCCGACCATGAAAGTAAATAAATTATTATCAACATCAACTTAATTGACGTTGATCTTTTCATTTTTGCTGATAACAATATGATGGGAAATTATATTTAAATAATTTATTTAATTAAATGTCATTTTTATTATTTTATTAAATTAAATAATCTTTTGTTATCATTTAATTTTATTTCTTAAAAATTATTTTTATAATTATTTTAAATTATTGGTAAGATTTTATTATAACTAATAAGTTATTGCGTTTTGGTTTTTATATCAGTAACTAAATAATTAAATATTTGATGTATAGGTGCTATAGGTGTATAGGTGTTTAGGTAGGTACCTACTTACCTATAATATTAACTACTATAATTATTATTCATGGTTCACTATTCATATTTTCATATTTCGTATGTCTAATAAATACTATCGTTATGTATAGTGTTAATAACTGATCAACAAGAACGTGTGGGCGAATTGCGTGAGCTTCAATATTTTATCCTGCGCGAAGTTATACAATTTCAAAAGCCACATAAACAAATCACTGGTTTATGGAATCTAATAATCCAGGCATGACTTAGTGTCTTATGGTATTCTAATTCAATATCAAATAGTCCGAAATAAAACCTACGTTCATTTTATTCCATTAGCCTTCAAAGACAAATATATATATATATATATATATAAAAATAAAAATGCTTCATCGAGTGAATACATCGCGCATCTTTCTATGAATTATTTTGTACAGTATACTAATCTTTCATTTTCCAACTCAATGGCTCGAAATGAATTCACTTTATTTACTTTTTTATTCAACGAGTGGCAGCTTGGGTTTCTAACAGCTGGTATAACATGGTTTAGGGGCGATATTAGGTTCGTATTAAATAGGTATATGGTTAATTTTTAAATGTTTTGTTACTCGTTCGTTTTGTAAGAGAAAGTGGTTTCATCAATAAAACTCATGTGGTCATCCTTCATCCGTGTAGGAAATTTGGACGCTCGTCATGGCTTAACCAGAGTGTCGATTGACTAACTAAAGTGTACCAATGTCCGAGTACAAACATTTTTATTTTAAGCCTGTGTTACAGTCTGTCTAATTCCTCACTTTTATTTCTATTTTTATGTAATATTTGTAGAGCCTTCGGCGAACCGCGTTGAAACCCTGACAGTATTCACAAGTGATGTAATAAATCGTACGAATTCGCACAAATCGAGTACTATAATTAATATTGCCGTAAGAAAAGTTGCGATATTTCGGATCGGGACGTACGCACGTGTGTGTACGAGTGCTTGACCGCGTTGAGACGGGACCGCGGAACAGCGACCGGTTCTTGTGGTTGGCACCAGACAGTAGTGTCCGTGCTGTCGGCCACGTTAGGACAGTGCCACCTGGCCGTCCTTCGTGGTGCCGCTGTCCCCCGTGGTGCGACTGCAGGCAGGCGTCCACCCGACCGGTGGAACAGGCAATGTGACGGGTATCCGGTACAGCGCGCACCACGACGTGCGTCGAATGGCCTGCACACCGTTGTCATGATGCCCGGGCCCTTGGTCACGCGATATCACGTGACATCGGTCGAAATGTTATCAATTTTATTATTATTCGGTTGGCGTTTACGGGCTCGTCACCGTGAACGAAGCGTTCCGAGTACGGACACCGGTGTGATCATTTAAATTTTAATACAACGATAATATTATTATATGTGACATCATTTATTATTCGTGTCCCATCGCCGTGACATTCGATCTTGACGACGACGTGACGTTTCAAAAACGGATTGGCGCCGTTATCGGGCACGGGAAATCTTTTGTCTCGTTAAAATATTTGCGGTAGTTACTCCGTGATAAGTAATAACACGTTCGGGGTGCTTACATTTAATAGCAAAACAATAATGAGCCCATCACGTATTCTTATGGATTTTCAGGAGTTCGATAAAACATTACCCAAATCGGTGGTCGCGCATGTCATGGTGTTGCGGATTGAAACGGTTCAAATCCCGTTTCCTGACGCACCGTAATGGAAGAGCGGAATAGAAGTTGGCGAGTGAGAAGTTTGCGAACAGATTGTCCACAAGTACATTATTAACACAAGCACGTCATGTATTTTATCATTTGAAATATATACCGCAAGCGGTGTTGGTAAATAGTATTTTTTTTTTTTTTACAAAGCATCACACGTGTTGGCTTTTTTTAAATTAAATAATAACTTTTGAAAAACAATGAACGTACTAGGTGTAGTACTAATTATATCAGAGGTACTTGTATAGTACTGTATTTTACACTGAGTTTTACTATAAAAAGTCTATTCAAATAATTATTTGTCTTTCTAAACGTCAGAAGTAAGTGATTTGAAACCGAAAATATTGAGTTCTAACTATTTCATTCGCATCGAGTTAATTTAGCTTACATAAGACGATATAATTCACGAATGTTTAGAAGTACGAAAAAAATAATAAACTCAATATATTTTTCAAAGAAAAGCTAAATACTATTAAAACACAAGTGTACCTACTATTGCACGTAGATGAAAACTAAACCATTGAAATATCTAACGAAAGTAATTAACTGTATGCGGGTGTTTGTATTTAAAAAAAAAAAACCACAGTTTTTATGACATAATTATAGACATTTTAACAGTCTTGTTCGGAAGAGTTAATTTATTTGACCCTATACAATATTTATTATAAACATGAGAACATAAAGTGTATGATAATTTAGAAGATACACGCAAGGTTTTGTTACGAGTTTTGACATACTGCTTTAGGACACAAACTTAATCTTTTTAACACAAATTAAAAAAATACGTATTGAAAAAAGACGGTCACGATTATACTATTTTAACGTTACACATTTCAATTTCAGAACAGACATGTAAATTATTTCTATTAAGTTGGTCAAAATAAATTTTATAAAATCTAGTAATTAGGTATAATATAATGTAAATATTATTTTACTTACTATATCTTATAGTTCTATAACTAAATAGTTCTTAATTATTGTTGCATTTAAAAGTATACAGTTTATAGATGTTACGGTATATTTGATTTTTTACTTGAATAAATATCTACGATTAAAACAATAAAATATAATATATTATTATGTTATCTAAATGTACTGTCCGTACTGAATAAAGATTGTCAACTGACAGTTTGGTATTGATTATTTGAGTATTTAAGTAAATTTAAATAATTAATTGCACATTATAATATTGAAGAAATTCCTCTAATTGTTTGTTTTGCCATCGATTTCACCTTTCCTGTTTATTTTTAATTATTATTATTATTTTTTTTTGTTTTGCTAAATTCTTTTTGTAGTTATTTTAAACAAATTATTTATTTATTTTATAATGGTAGTTTAAATTTGCTTGTTCAGATGAAAATAGGCTGTAAGCACTTATATTTTATTGGGGGAAAACACTCGATCTACTAATTATTATTAATTATTTTGGGACGACAACGAAGTAGTCTATAAATATGCTATTAAGGTGTTCTCTACGTGCAAACAAACGTTGTTATATAATAATAAGTTCAAAAGCCTAACACTGGACTTGAGTCGATCAGATTTGGAAAAATTATCCAACACTGAAAATTTATGGTAAGTATAATTTTAAAATTTAAAATTTTATCAGTTTTGAAAAAGCAACATGCGTTTGTGGGATCATTAACAACACACCACTATAAACCTCGACTTATTCCGATTTTTTCCGGATAAGTTTCGATAGTACTTATTGCAGTAAACATGGTATTTTCCCCCATTTCCAGTTTGCTGATGATTTATGAGTTGAAAATTGTAAATATTAATGTAAAATAGTAAATAGAATGGTTTGAATAACCTTTCGTCATCCGGCCAAAAAGATGATCGACTTATAATCCTGATGGGTGAAGGTGGAATGTTTTCGTGTGTTTATTTTACAGCCATACTATAACGATATTAAACTTTTTTCTGTTTTTTTTTTTTTTTTTTTTTTTTATAGTTCTCAGTATAGCAGTTCATATTAGTATGTTGAAGCGTGCTCCGTTCAAAACCGTCTGACGAATATCCGTCTCCTCGGATACCGGGTTCCGGTCGGCGGCGGCGTGACTTCCGGACCGGCAAACTTGCGGAAGTAGACGAGTTCGGCGACGAAAACGACACCGCTGACGGCCAGCCCGGCCATGAGGAACAGGAACGCGATGATCACGTTCTTCATGGTGAACACGCCGTGCGATTCCTTCGGATGGTGATAGTCGGATATCGGCCGTAACGGTTTCCCGTGCGTGAACCAGCTGTTGATGATACCGCTCTCCACGAACGTGGTGATGATGCGATTGATGGCGTTCATGAACGGCACGTCCCGGCGGACCAGGTAGACGAAGTGAAACGTCCGCGGACAAGCGTCCACAATGTGCAGCAGCACTTTGTTGTTGCTGACGTACGTGCTCGGGATGATCGTCACCAGATCGTTTTTCCTTCCCATCCCGACGGACGACTGCGATGGAGGTCGGGCGATGATGCCGCGAGCAAAAAAAAAAAAAATAATAATAATAAATAAATTTATAAATTAAAAAAAAATTAAAATAAAAATCTTAAAAAAAGGTTTTTACCGTCCGAAAATTAATATCTCGCATAGGCGTTATACACCGAATAATATTTCTACATAATAAACATTGAAGTATTTTTTATAGTACTAAATCTACCATGCGACGATATAGGTACTTTTCAATCAATTTTTATTTACTTAACTGGCTATTCGATCAGACACCTAAATGTTATTTTACTACATAGGTAGTATTATAATATATTACTATTTACTTTTTAAATATTGTTGTCCTTGCAACAAAATCATTCAACACACTATGCGTAAAAAAGCTGCTTTGAAATAAGTGACATTAGATGCAATCTAAGTATAAGGTTTAGTATGTAACATTTGTTCAGTAGTGATCAATACAAATTCAGTATAAATTATTTAATAAATTGATTGTGGAACTACCACTCAGCTTCAGTATCACCATAGAGCGAGTTCGAAGGCGATTTCTATCCCAAATGTCAGTTATATACTAGGTATTCCCCATCTCTTACACTACTATTCTCTGGTTTTTTCTGAGCTGCGTCTGTTAATTCTGACTGATAGAAGAATAAAAAGTAACATAAGGTACCTTCAAAATATTATTGGTGGCTTTACTGATGTCCCATCGGATTCGCTTCTATCCCTTATAAACATGGTGTTTCTCTGCGTCTGACACTATTTATTCCTCTAGTTTATGTTCTTAGATGTTCTACTAATTTCAGTCAGAAAAATCCAAATGATCGATTAATACGTTAAACACCAACCCTTCATTTCTGTTATAATCTGGTTACCCTCTCATTTTTGCTGAACTCGTACTATGTGTAAATACCTACTACAGTACTTTGAGCCGAGCCATGTAAATAATTAAAGTTGATAAATCAATAATTTATAAATAACTCATATCAGCTGAAATTATTCCAAATTTAGCTTACTTGGCCGAGAATTCCGCCAATAATTTGTATTTAAGAACTAGTAAGTGAAGTAATTTATAATTAATGCAGTTGCTTTTTAATAAAATATATATAATTTTTCCGGCCAAGTAAATTACATATGGAATGATTTAATTTGAAAATAAATATAAATAATTAACTAATATTAAATAAGTATTGGTCACTATTTCACGAATGTTATACATTAGTCTTTTTACTTAGATTCAATCCCATATAACTTATTTTAAAGCAATTTTTTTCACTCCATTTTTTAATTTTTTTTTTTTACACGGAATGAATGGAGTGTTTTTAGAAAAATATCGATCTAAGCTCTGTAGTTTCAACATGACCTTAAATCGTAAAGATCATCAACAGTAACTTAATATTCAGTTACCCTTTTCTGCGCCACTTCCATTAGCGTGTCCACGGATTTGCTTATGACAAATCGATTAGACAGTTTCAGTAACAAAGGATCATCTTCCGCCCCGAACATCATTATGAGATTGTTGGACGCAACCAGTATCGGCATGCTGCTGTCGTATACCTCTTGAATGGTGGCCATGTTTCGTTCGTACTTGGGATAGCTTAAGTACTTGACCATAACGGCCTGGAGACTTGTGGCCGTGATGAACCCGAACAGGACGGTGGACACGATCATCAGCCTCTCGGGCACGTTTTTCGGCACCCGGTTCAGGGGCACCATGAGGAACATCTGGAACAGGTGCAGGGCTATGAGGTCGATGTGGGACGGCTTGTTGGTGGTACGCTTGATGATCATCCAGGTGCCCAGGGCCACGACGAACGTGACGGCTAAGCAATACCACAGCCGCACGTCGAACGCGGTGAACACGGCTCGCCACTGGCTCATTTGCTGCGCCATCGGAGCGACGAAGCACAGTTCGTCGAAAATCACCGAAGGCGTGTACCGGACCGTGTTGTTGTGATGATACGCCTAGACATAAATATTAACACGAATCGTATTTAAAAATAATTCAATCGAACACGTCGTTTCAAACGTACAAATATGGTTTTTTCACATTTAAAGGTAATAGTACAATATGGATTTTACCGAGCACATTATAATTCGACCAAAGCGCTATGAAATTGAAATCATACTAACAATGGTTTGGAATTTTAATCATTACTATTATAATATATTATACTGTACTATTAAATTATACGGACATTTTTTTTTTTTTCTATTGTTTTTCAATCTTTCGCATTGACCTATATAACATAATATCATACTAACTGCAGATTAAACAAAAATATTCAATGCTATTACCAAACTAGGAACTATTTATCGAAATTGTTAAGTTTAACCATACGACTAGCGGTGTACAAGTAACTAATGGACTGAAAAATAGAGCTTTTATCACAATCTACCACATAAATTTCATCATTTTTGACTCGGTTACACGAAACTGGGTAAATAGTTTCCAAGAATGTGTAAAATGGTTAGGGAACAAATTCTGAATAGTTTATACGTTCGAGAATTGTGGAACTTGGGGTTCAACCTCACGTACAAATTATTCTCAAAGTTTATTCTCAGGTAATAATGACTGTAAGCCTGAGAGTAATCACTACTAATAACACAGAAAATACAGTACAGTACGGTAATTTGTTCCCAATCTATTAATATTTCAATTGATTAATGCTCCGAAGAAAATTACAATATTAGTATAGTTGGTAAGTTAATCCACCATCGAGTAATATTATTATCACTATGGTTAAAATCATTCATATTTCAATATTCTTTATGCACTATATGTGCGCAAACTAGGTTTAAGAGATTAAGAACGCTTTTCAGAATATTAGTTTACTAACAGAAAATAATTTAACACCTAATAATTATAAATTTCTCTCTTTCCAATGTCCAAGGTATGAAGTAATTTTATTTCTTTTCGGTATGTTCTCCTGCCTCTGTAAACGTTTTGCAGAGCATAAAGTTGCTAGCTTATGGTCCTAACCACAATCGTTGTTTCGAACCGCAGTTCGTGGAACAGGACCGGAGCACGTGGCGGTTGTGAGGGTATAGACTGGATAGGCTGGCAAAAGAAAACGCGTTGTGCACAAGAAAAACCACGGGTGGTGTGTACGGTGTCCGAAACGGTATATTTACGGCTGGCACGCACTTTGAGGAAAACGCTGTTGAACGTCATGTCGGCCCTGTTGTGGACCAGATCGCCCAGCAGGCCGGTGTACTTGAAGTCGGTGTCGGAGATCCTCTCGGCCCAACCGTACTTGCGGCCGTCGGTGGGCTCGTTGTAAATGGGCGTGAAGTTCATGTGCTTGGACAGCGTGGACGCGACCAGGCCGTCGGTGCCCGCGTACGTGCCGCCCGGCAGCCTGACCGCATTGAGCGGCGTCGGGAACATGCATATGCGCACCGGGTGCCCGTGCAGGTCGTCCATCTTGTGCTGGTACTCGTCGCGCAGCGCGTGCGCGTCCACGGGCCGAACGGTGAGCGTGTCGTTGAACGGGTTGTACGTGTAGGCGACCGACCGGGCCACGAGCACCACGTTGACCAGCGACCGGCGGTGCCACGCGACCCGGAACAGCGACCGGGCCGCCGAGCGGTTGACGGCGGGCACCAGCCAGTAGTACTGCGACGTCGAGTCCCACAAGGCGTCGTCGGTGCCGCGGTCCAGCAGCTCGGCCACGGCGTCCGTGCTGTCGGCCGCGATCAGCGCCACCTGGCTGTCCATCGCGATGCCGGTACCGTTGTCCACGGACAGCACCGCGGTGCCGACTACCCGGTGCACGAGCACCATGAGCTGGTCCGGCGGCGGGTCCGTGGACTGCGGCACGAGCACGACGAACACGAACGGTTGCAGGTCGCGCACGATCACGCGGCACGCGCGTAGGAGGTCCACCACATGGTCGCGGTACGAGTCCGGCGTCACGGTCACCGGTGACAGGCGGGCGTCCGTCCGACCGACGGCGCAGGCGGCACAGGCGACGGCCAGCACGACCGCTGGACCGGACATCGGGCCGCAGTGATGGGCGCACGGTATACGTCCGTCGCGACTGGTGGCCGGCCGCGATCGACCGCGGCCACGTAGCGCTGGCACCCCGCAGCACCGTGACGCACGCGTCGGATCTTATCGGGGATAATTCAAGGGTCCGCCGTAGTATATTATCGTCAAACGACGACGTCACGTGCTCCAAGCCTCAGGCCGATAACGCGCGCGCGTAATCACTACGTGCGTGCTCGTCGTCGAAACGTGACAGCCGCGTGACGTTGGACGGACTTCATGACATGTGCCAACCCATCGAAATATCAAAACATTGACAGCACAAAAACCTAAAGTCTTATCTTAATCGGAACATCTCGCGTCTCGTCAAATATAATATAATATTATCGCCTCGTGCCCTTGTCATAAAAACGTGCGACAGCGATTACTGGGACGGGAGAGTTATGTGAAAAACACAACAAACAGGGCAAACGGCAAACGCAAAACCGTCCTGCAAACGGACAGTGTCGACTCATGTTTGGAACCTGAGAAAACAATTATATTGATACAATTGTTATTTACGCAATTTACCCAAGAACTGAGATGCGTGTTAAACGTATTGTTCTTTTCAAAAATATAATAGTCATTACACTTCATGTAATATTATAGCAACCATAATTTGATAATTTGCACGTGATCGTATACACCCACCGTGCTTAATCACCATAAGATTTATTACATATGTTATTTATTTATTTATTTATTTTTTTTTTTTTGTTTACTAACCACAGGAACTAACTGCAATATTTTGTTTAATAGTAATTCGGATTTATGTGGTTTGTCTAATATTAGTTAAAAGAAACAATATTAATATGTAGATAGCAATCTTCAAGTATGAACTGTAAAAATATAATATTGAAAGCAATTTCTAGAATACATTTTTAATATAAGGAACAAAGAAACAATTACTACTCAATCAAATCACCCAATGGGTAAAGACACCAAAAATATACATTTTTAAGTTAATTATTTGAAATCCAAAATAATCATTATATATTATTTTAAACGTTTTGCAATACAGTGTAACGCATATGTAGTTCGTGCATCGGCAGTCAACAGCAATAATGTATCGATACGGAATTTGATGAATGTAATATTTTCAATAACATCGTGGCAATCTACGAGCATCCGACAATCCAGTTCGAGTATATTTTAAATAAAACTAATCGTCTATTGCATTGTTGTCTTTATAATAAGCGTATTGTATATGATAAGGATTTGTATGTTTTATTCAGGTCTAACTCATTCTAGAAAACGTATCCAACTCGTAAATCTTAACTGGAAAAACATCCACCGTAGAGATATAATTAAATAATACTTTTCCACAGATATAATAATATGCGCGTCTAGTGAATAGCATCTCAGAAATTTAATTCCATCGCCGTTGTTAATACTAAGAAACCTACACAATTAAATCCAAAAAACACATTTATCTCGAGTTGAAAATAAACTTGTGATATTTCACAATGAACCAACCTATATAGGGAACCGACTTCCGGCTCGCGAGCCTCATGCAACCCTCGTCACAGTCGCACACGGCTCGCGTCTTATTAACAAAAATCAAAATGTACTTATTACTATGAATTTTAATTGTTTTTTCTGTATACAATTCAAACATAATAGAAATGAACTAACATGTAATTTGATGTGTTAATCGGTTTATAAGCTATAGCTTTAATCACTTTGATCAAATTATTAAAATGATAAAATATAAACATCTTGGTTCTTGATAAAATTGTATTTATCCATGTGTCTAGCGAATACATTCATGTTAGCCATCCCTGCTATAGGGTGTAATGGAATATTATGTTCATACATTATAAAAATCAAAACTATGATTTCTATGTCTTATCATTGAATAAAAAAACTAGTATTTATGCTTTTATTGTGCCCAAAAATCGCGTTCAATATTTGTTTAACAAATACATAGGTTGGGTTAGGATATAACTTGCAAGAAAGGGTCCACGGAACCTGCAGATTTACGGGAAATACATGAACTCAATCAATTACTTTACGCACCGAAAATTTGTTATTTGTTATTGAAATTTTGACATTTGAATGGGTTGGAAATTCATTTGCATTCAAAATGTTGCAGTACCTGTGCTTGGAATGAATTGTCCGAATAACATTTCAATAACTGTTGGGCAATAAGTATGTCAGTATTTTACTTAGAATGATTGAAATTGTATTTTATTACGTTTAAAGTAGGTAATATAGGTAAAATGTCTGACAAATGTTTAGTATTAATAATTATGATGCAGTGAACTACAGAATATTTATGTGTAGGTGCAATAACAATTACCATAGTCAAATATTCAAATATTAATCAAACAAGTTTCCCAATTACAATCGTAATCCCGCGAAGTAATTTGTAATAATTACTCAACCACTCATAATATTTTAGAGTTATATTTTAAAGAGTGCACCATTTGTCCGAAATATTTATAATTTCTGAAATTGAAGTTGTTTTAGTTATTATAAGTTACAGTTAGTTCTATACAGCCCCATGACGTCATTAAAATGATATTATAAGTACTTATAGTTCTGAGGTAGGTATTGAAGTTTCTACAATCTATTCCATACCGATATGACAATAATTGTCAATTACTGTCAAATAATTATTATTTAATTTTATTCAACTGTCGAGAAATATATAATAAATATATATATATATTGTATTGTATAATAATATATTTGTATGTATTGGTACTAATGGTACTTGATTATTAATTCAGACTACCAAAAAATCATCAACTACTTGTAGTTATAATTATAACAAATGAATCTGAAAATAAAAATCGGAATAGGGATGGATTTAAAAGAAGAAAAAAATCGCTTTTTGAATGGAATTTTAAAAATAAAATAATGCAGCAGTCATAAATATATGAGTTTATGACAATTCGAATAACTGGATAAAAAAATAATTTATGGAAGACATTAAATTATTATACATTATTCTGAAAAGGTGTTAAAAAAAATAAAAATGTTAATGTAATAAAATAAAAGCAGAATTATTTTTTGAACTGTCCGAATGTTTTGAAAAACGTTTTGAAATTCAGTAAAAGTAACTTTTAATAGGCTTGAACTCGTTAATTCATAAAGTGGCGAAGTGCCTAGAGTACAAAGTGTTTATATTCAAATTGACTCTATTGAAGTCTTAGCTTAAACTACTTTTTAATAAACCGACTTGTTATTATTCAAAAATACAATTATTTCAATTAAGTTTCTCATTATTACGTTTGAGACAGTTAATCTGATATTTTTTATGTATGGAAGTTTAGGTAAAGCATTGTTTGTTGCAGAAATGTTTTTAATAAGTTAAAAAAAAAAAATGTTTGACACGCTGACACTTGACATGTGGCGGTGTTAGGAAATTGTTAGTGGAAAAATATACGACGGAAGAGGTTTGAGAACCTGCGATCCTACTCACTGAAGGTTGATAAAAAAAATTATTTTCATATGCGATTTTACACCTTATATATTGAGGATATCTGGATCAGTCTCTATAAAAAAAAAAAAAAAAAAATAGCAAGGTGTAATATTTATTAAAATATGGTGTTCGTCATAGGCGAAACTAGACACTTTTATTTGGTCAGGCCGAATAAAAAATATAAAAAATATTTCTATTAAAATTATATTTTTATTATATTATAATTTGTTAATTAAAGAAAGTATTAACCGATTTTCATTTATAAGTCACCAATATTTTATTATTAAAGAATCTCGATTATGGAAAAAATAATAAGTGTTATATTATATTATAAATAAGTGTTTTATTTATTTTTTTTTTGGGGGGGGGCATAAATTATATGCCCGGGGGTGCCAAATTTTTAAATACGGGTCTGAGTATTATATAAAACGTACAAATGTATACTTTACATGTATAAATATATTATTTGTAATGCCTAAATAATTATTAAAATATATGATATATTTTTAAATTTTTAAATACGGGTCTGAGTATTATATAAAACATACAAATGTATACTTTACATGTATAAATATATTATTAATTGTAATGCCTAAATAATTATTAAAATATATGATATATAGGTACATATCTTTAGTCAGTATTAGGTCAGGCTATTTTTAAAACACCGTTTTTAATTATTTTAAATTTTATAAACTTCATTGGTTTTATTAAGAAAATATACAATAATATTTAGATTTAAACAAAACACCTAGAACTCTAGGTGATAATTCTGGCTACAAGAAGTCACAAATATTATCAAACTATAATTATAGACATACAATTTTAATCTAATTTTATGTCAATATTTCATATTATACAAGAATGCATTATTGTTAATTAAATAGACTTTATGATTTCGTAAAGATATCTTAATTTCCTTCTAAGGTAATAAACTAATAACAAAAGCACTGAATGTTGTTCAAATATGTTTCTTTATTTTTCATAAAATTAGATCAAAATGAGGTTTGATGAGCTTAATTAATACATTTTTTTTTTTAAATACTAACACAATATAGTGTAATTATTATAGTTCAATGATTATATTTTTAAAACTAAAATAAAGTGATACAAATAAAGTTTTTCTAATTTTTGTTAGATGAAAATTAATTCATTTATATTATTAGAAAAAAACAAAATAAGTTTTTGAATTTTAAATTTTAAATAGATTAAATCCAAAAATACTTATCGGTTGTATTTTAATCGATTCGTTTATTCCAAAACCAAAAGCTGTATATTTAATATTTTAACGATCCTAAAATTATATAGTTAAATAATAATTGTTTTTCATCATATTTTACAACTTTTTACCAATAAACATAAAATAGATTTATTTAGAATGCGCATGCAATAAACAGTGAATTTAATTTCAGCGTTTACCTCTTAAAATTTAAGAAAAACCATTTTAACTATTTTAAAGTTATTAATTTAATTATTATTGATTATCCCGACTTAAATTTTAAGACAATTCTGCAGCAAATGAGTAAATTTTAAAATACGAGTGCGATCGTTTAAAATGTCTAAATGCTGCTGTAAAGACTAATCCGATGTGTTGCTTACAAGCAAAATAAATCAATAACTTGTATGATTCCTAAGATATTTCTAGCTAATACGTTGTAACGAATCGATACAATTTAGTATAATTGAATACGGTCTACTAGTAAATTATTGCATATAATAAGAAGATGTTTATCGTATAATAACTTTTTATCGTCATATTTTATTATTAAATCCATAGAAATAAAGCGATAGAAAAATTTTAAATACATTTTTTGTAATCGAAATAGATAAATAATTTAAGTTAAACTTTCTGACACTAAAATTGAGTTTACTATTTTTTTTCTCTCAATATTCTATGTTAATATTTCTAGTTTTGTGTATAATATACCAAAGATACCAAAAATACCAAAATAAATGGCTTTTTTTCACAACAATTTAAATACCACATGTCATTGATTAGTAAATAATAATAATTAATAATTCATTTTTTAATACATAAAAATAGAATTATTGGTAATCTGTTAGTATAACAAATAAATTAAAAAATCATAAATATTATTTTCAATATGTTTCGAATATAAAAGCAAAAATGAATTATCTTTTAGTATTTCATTGTACAGTTATCTATCCAATTGCGAATCTCAAAACCTACCTAATTTCATTTAAATGTTTTAGGTTGTTTAGTATGACTCGCCTTTAAAACTGTGATTTGAATCATTTCCATCCGGATGTTTTTTGCGCGGAATACTTTTAATTTGAATTCTCGGTAATGAATAAATCGCATGTTATCTCAAGAAAGAGACAATGCTTCGTCCTTAATTTGTTTAAGCTTGTAAGACGTAGGTACACTCTGAAGTGCCTGCTGATCCTTCTGAGTATAAATGAATACAATTATTACAAAAGCAAAATGTAACCTCAATTTCACAGTTCGCTGCAACTTGATAATCCCGATTCCGTACATTATTATATTATTATAATAACATAGCTTTAAGATTCCCCAATTATTTGTCTGGCCATTACGTTTAATATTATAAAACATCTAGTTTAAATAAAATATGTACAATTATAAACCCATTGCCGTTCCCGGGCATCTATTATCGTTTTATTCGTGACGTAGATAAAAAATATTTTAATACGCCATCGGTAGTTAAGTATAATAATATATAATAATAATTCTGATTCAATGAATACACGTCATCATGATACAGAGTGTACTGCAGTATTGCAATACAAACTAAAATAATTGTTTTTATTTCCAAATTAATTATCTCATCAAATTGTTTAATAGCGATTACATAATACAAAAACGTTGTTTTAGACTCACACGTGATATTGTGTTATAATACAATTATTCAATACTTGTATAAAATAATCACATAAGGAAATCATTGAATGTGTTTTATCGTTTTACGATAGCTATAGGTACATCTGTTAAAATGTATTACTATTTACTATAATATTGAATGGTAGACATAATTAATATAAATAGTTAAAATCGGATGCCTGGAGAAAATTAAATCGTTGCACATTGAGTATTTACTATAGTTTTAATGGATGTTCCATATGTCCATATTAGTACCTATAAGCATATTACAATAATTTGATACTTATTACCATAAAATATTTAAACTTATTTCATTCGTACTAAGATGATTTATTATTAATTATCATTTAATCTATACAGTAGGGATCTATTAAATTACACACTATATAAAGGAATAAACAAGATCTGCTACTAGCAATGTAATACATTTTTTACACGTACTTATAGAAAGCGTTGTCGTTGAAATATTATGTAAATTTAGATACTCCTCTACGCATAGGCGCCCGTGGGAAATTTATCAGGGAGGGGCGTAATGGAACACTAAAAAGTATTTTTTTAAAAAAAATTGTTATTCTTTTCTCGCTAAAAATACATCATACTTATGTTATTACAATAAAATTATATTTGTTCATTATTAAATTAAAACTGAATTATTCGCGGTTGTTCTATAATAAACCTTGTAATTTATTAACTGTTCGACAAATTTTTCTTTTCTACTATAATATACTCTTTCACGATGAACGCTTAACACAAATTAGAATAACCGATTAAATTGGTCACCCGCAGTTGACCGAAGTTATATCGAAGTTATTAAGTTATATCACTTTATGTACTAGGTATTCTTTTTACTTCTTTTTACTTTTCTTTTTAACTTTTAGCTGGTATAATGATAAAAAAAAATGTTTAATGCAATTAAAATACTAGGGGAAAATAACTTTTTTATGTTCAAGTAAATTTTTAACGTTCATATTTTGCCAGTCTTTTTTTTTTTTGCATAAACTATATCAGCTGAGATCTTTTACTTTCATCTAGTAAGTTTTTAATTTTATAAAATTATATAAATATTTGTTTTATTTTCAGTACACTCCTGTTTTTTCAATTTTATAAATAATGCTGGATGAAGATGTTTTAAGGAAAAATGAATACTATGTTTTTTCAAATCTTTCTTTAATTGATTGAATTATTGACTTGAGATAAGGTACGAAAATTGAAACTCGATAGTAGTCTTTGGAAGTTTCACATGGATTATTGTTTCAGTGCGATTGTTTTTCAGCAATGCTGGAATAAGTATACGATTTTGCGTCAGTGAATAATAAATCAAAAAATGTATTTGTATTTATTCTATTTTTCCAAAATTTCTAATGATTCCATTACATACTCACGAACTTTATAAAGTTTCATTGATACACTTTGAAATAACATTACTGACCGGTTCTATAATAATAGCACTGTATTTGGTAATTATTGTGTAATTATAAATGAAAAATTTGAAGTTGAGGAATAGAAATAAAATGCATGTTATCTTGTATTCAAATAAGTATAAGGCTATTTACAGATATGGACTGAAGACTTTGAATTATTAATATACAACTTGTAGAAAATAGCCTGGTACTTCTACACTTTGGAGTTTGGAGACAATCATGTTTCACAAAAAAATGAAATATTTGGTATAAGTTTTCCTCGAAGAGCATTTTCGCAATAAAATTTAATAATATTTTTAATTGTGTCAGCAGTATTATGAATAGGTACCCGTAATTTTGTTTAAATAATTAATTACTAAATTTAATCGGTGACTAGCATAATGAAGAAATAAAGCTTTTCTATATTGGTTACAATGAAATATCAATGAAATATTTATTTCAACAATATAGTATATTATAAAAGTTAAGAATTCAAAATTACATTTGGAGTCTAGGGGAGGGAGCAATTCCCCGTCTTACCTCCCCTTCCGAGTGCCTATGTCACTACGTTTCATTATCTCATTTGAATAGTAATTGATATTTTTGAAGAAAAAAATCCCGCTTAGAGAGAGTGTAACATAATGCAGTCGGTGTACTCTAAACAATTGAAAAGTATAAATCATTAGCGAATCTGAAACTTAATATGACCACTAGGATACCTACATAGGTACACTGAGGTACCAATTATCTTTGGATTCGCTATTAACCGTTCTAGTTATTTCTAGTATGATTCGATGTATAAACGTATCAAACAGTTTATTCTGTATGTATAGTATGATTAAATTCAAAATTCAAAAATACTACATTGCTCTAATTGACGGATAAAAACTTTAAGTTAATATCCAATTTATTGAGACCAATTCCTTATTATAGGGTTTTGTATACATGTAGTATGTGCTTTTTCATAGAATTTGTCATCGTTTTATACGTATTATTATAAGTAAACTTTTCAACATTTATAGTACGAGAAAATGTATTCGAATATTGTTTTATCCGAAGTGGTCTTTTTTTAAATTATAACGTAAATAAATCGTGTTATACAAGTACATATTTGTTATTATAATAGAGTAGTATGCACGTACATATGTTCAACCAATTTCTTTTAAAAGCAAACATAGAAAAAAAAAACCCCAACTGTAATAAAAGCCGAATAATTCATAACCGCAGTCATAACCCCCGGGCAGAGCAAATAAATTTAACAATTAAAATGATATATTTTATTCATAGTAAAGTGCTGGTTGGAAAATGATTGGTTTTTATTGAGAGTTGTAATGTCTACACGGCATCTAGTACATACATGGAAATATTGAACCAGCGTTTTTTATTCTTGCGTGATTTTAGTTGTACAGCTATTAACTGTTGTACTTACGTCAATATTTGCGGAAGAAATTTAGAAATGTACCTACATATGTATATATGTATATTATATTTGTTTTCTGTTTAATTTCAAAGCAAAAACAAATTTGATGTTCAAATTGCAGATCCTATTTATTTGATTTATGACATATGAATTTCGGTAAAATTATACTTGACACTCTGATTATAATGTATTTTTGTAAACTATGTACCTATATTGTTCAACTTGTAAGGTTTTTTTTGAGCAGCTTACGTTACTACGTTACTCGTTTTGGTGTCAGAGCGGACATTGAACAGACAGCTATCGTATATGGGGAAAATACTATAAAATAAATATTACATCGTGCGTGTTTTCGGAACGTTTGAAAGACACAAAGAAATATATTATTTTGGGAAACTTAAATAGTTTTATAATAATATAGAATGCAATATTACTTTTCAGTTTGAAAATTGAACGAACGAAAAATACCTCAATCAAATGCGTTGCGTAAAATCAATTTTAAGTATATACTTGGTTCTTTTTAATTTTCATTGTTTTTATGTTAAGAGACCAACAATGAACATTGATGTACTGATATCATAGTAATATTATGTGACAACGGTATGGTATAAATAATTTTGAAATAATTTCAGCTAACTTTTATTATACTTATGTTTATAATCTATATCAACAATTGTTCGAAATAGTTTATCATAGAATATTCGAGAACGTTTCGAATATTCTCGGGGTAGTTCGGGGACACGGCCGCGCGTGAGTTTTCTAGGAAAAACCTGTTTGTCGAGTAAGTTCTAGAATTCTCGGGCTACCGTACGGTACGGATATAAAAGACCGGCATTCGCCGGAGTCTACTTGGTTGTAAAATACAAGTCACGCAGTCGTAAAATGCAATTCATTCAATTGTGCCGTTGATTATTTCATTTTGCGTGATCACCGGGATCACTTATTTTATATTTATGTTATTAAATCGCATACAGTCACTTTTTTATCGGCATCTGGCCGAACAATGTCATTTTGCGTCCTGTTGCATTTCTACCGGCATCGGGCCGAATTCTGTATTTAATCGCGTACGTCGAGTTCTTCCGGCAACGGGTGGAGCATTTTTCATTATTAGTATTTTTATGTTTAAAATACAGGCCACTATTTTAGTTTAATAAATTGTGTTGATTCAGTGTTTTACCGACATTATAATATTACCTGACCAGTCTCTCACGGTTGCGCTATACCTACACCCGCAAATCATAAACGCGGATATAGGCGCCAATAACAAAAATACATTTTATTATGACTATTAACTTCTATATACATTTCATTGATTTTAGGTATCCAGGTACACTACGTATATACCGAAATTGTAGGAAAAATCTAACAGAGCTTAATACAACACCATTCAAATAAAAATGTTGAATGGCATTTCTTTTTTGTTCACGTTAAATTCTTAAATAAACAATTTACATTTGATAAACAAAATGTAGAACAATTTTTCGTGAACTGTTATCTATAAAACATAATTGTACATAGGTCATTCCATCATAATATATATATATATATATATATATACATATATTATGCACTGTTAAATTAATGGAAGTTTAACTAGATAGAAGAGATAGAAGAGAGAAAATTAAAACGATTTAGTTTTTTATACAGTGTGTCCTGTGGTGTTGAAATGTTTGTGTTTAGATGGATAATGGAGTTTTCATAGTTTCTGCCACCCTGGGAGGTTGATACATTTGGTATTTATGTGCCGGGCTGTATATTTTAGTATTCTGATTAATTCTATACTCTGATTATTGAAGTTAATTGCTTTAAAAATATAATCTTACATAATTTAAACTGATGTATAATAAGTGAAAAATAATTACCAAGAACCAACTCGAATACAACAAAATACCTCGGAGTACATTTCGATAAAAAGCTAAAAAGAAAAGTTTTAAGAAATAACAATTTTTATTATATTATTACTTATCATATAATTTTCCTTCAATGATAATACACAGTCTTGTACTTTTGAATAAGTTTCTCCAGTCTCAGTTGAAAATAATTATTCAATACCTACACATTTAGATTACTAGTTATTAGGTAAAGAAATTGATTAATTTATGTAGAACAATGTATGGTAATACTTTAGAAGGCTATAGTTTGTTATGTATCAGCCATACCCATTTTTTCTGAATAAGGTGAAGCAAAAACATTATAAATTATAATTAGAATATTAAAAAGTACTTTTTACAAATAGAAATAATATTTATTTATTAATTTTTATAGATTATCGATTTTCATGTTTTATGATGTTAAAATATTTCTTATATATTAATTTAATATATACCAACATAATCATAATGGTTATATTTTTCCATCACTATATTTGTTTAGTACCTATATCATGAATATAATGTTTTGATTTAATGACCTGGTAGATACTTATTATAATACAAGTATAGTTTTATTAATTATTAATTTTTTTTTTTTTTTTTTTTATTAAAGAAAATTTACAATCTGTACAAATATATACAATAAGCAAATTCGAGTAACATTGATTAAATTAACATGAGTAACGTGATAAGGAATTATTAAATATTAAAAATGGATATGGAATATATTAAAAATGCATAGCTAAAATTTAATTAAATTGACCATATATTTTTGATAAAACTACCATATGGTCCGAATATATTTATTTGGTAGAACTGGGTACACAATTGTATTTAACTGAACTAAATTACAATTGGAATAACTGCATTAACGTTAGCCAAATTTTTTTGGTAAATATTTTTTTCCGTGTGACTTAAATAGACTATTATAGTATTATGTATCAGAGGAAAATTTATTTAAAAAATAATACTAAAAAAAACCGTACCGTAATTAGTATAAATTTTAAATCGAGGATCTCGTTTGAGAACAATTTTACTGTTGACACTAGCGGGCTAAGCGAGAAATTACAATACACGCGTGTATTATTTTACTAGCGTTACATCCAACTATGCGCATTAAACATGTATACTTTTTATGGAATTATTTAGCTGATATATCGATGTATATATGTTCAGTTACCGTAGTCTATGGATTTACGTAATCCGAGCAAATGTGAAGAAATGTCTTCTTGATTGTTTTGCGACACATTTTTATTATTTTCATTTAACAATACTTGTCGGCACATTTACAATTATATTTATGATGTTGTTATATCAAGTCGAAGTTCTAGTAGTTTTTGATTCAGTGAAATTCGTTTTAAGCTACGGTTTATTGTTTAAATGTACTATGTATTGTTTGGCGTACGAATGTGAAAAATAAGTCATTTCTAGGAATACGAATTCCTGGTGTTTATTCGCTATACTGCTCTAGTGGCACGCTTTCCTCGTTATAAATAATAATATGCTTCTGGCTTACGGCTGTATTCAAGTTTATAATATTATAATAAATATATCGTAAATTGGAAAGAACATTGAAGGATAACAATATATTAAATGCATATTGTATATATATATATATATATATATATATATATGTGTGTGTAGGTATATGAAGAGTTGGAAAATACCTTTGATTGTGTTTATGATAAACTACAGTTTTGGAAAGAGAAAGACAATGATTAATGAATTATGTTGGTACGACTCGTATAATAGACAACACTCACGAACACCTAAATAATTTATTAAGTAGCTAACTACTCGTAAGTTTTAGCCGAACATGCAAACAAATAACTAAAAAAAAAAATTTATACATTTCAGTTTTTACTGTTTTAATTAAACAATCGGTATGAAAATGTATTATATTTATTTCAAAACAAATATCGATGACTATGATGTATTCATATCTACTCTATATAATTATAGCGTCACTCACAGTAAAACTGTTTATGTTTTGGTATTATTCAGCCATAGCGTCGATAAATTTTCTTACGTGAATCCGATACTGTAATATAATATTAACTATAAAGATTTTACTTTTTTTTTTTAGATTTTTTTTTATGACTAACGAAACCTGGTTCTCATCGAATTAATTAAATTTAATCACATTTACAATATAATTTGAATAATATCAATTTTATTTCTTGGACGGAACTATGTTGTCTGAAATGATTTTTGCGAAGGCACGAAAACATTCCAAATCTATTCTATTTATTCAATTGATTTGTATCATAATGTTTGTTATCAATACGATTGCATAATTTATTATATGATGATTAATTATTTCAACATTGTATTAATATAAATCATAACAATACTTCGTTCAACGCTAAAAGCCGATATCGTTGACATTTGAAAAGGTTAATATAATATATTCACATAATATGCACCAATAAGGGTATAGGTACATAAAAACATACGTGAGCGCGAAAAAGTTATTATTATTTACCATCTGTTTATCGCAACGTCATATGTTGTATGTATATACTCTTTCACCGGTCTGTTACGCATATCATTATCATTATTATTATTGTTTAAAATTTATGATCATCGACTACATTTTCATTGATCGGTGTGCGTAGGTACAACACTATACCTATTTATAATATTATATACTAACCGCAGCGTGGAACGAGATAAATATTCTTTAACGATTCCGGCGGTAATGGTTTTTTTTTTTTTTTATATATAATTTTATTCTCACATACCACCTACACATCCATTATTATTCGTTTGTACCGCAGTCGCCGGAGATTGACGCGTGCCAATAAAATATAGAGAAAAAAAACGTTTCTATTTATAAGTGATACGTTATAAAGTGTGCGGATTTTTTTTCATATTATTGTCAACGGACCGTCGTTATTTTTAGATTTTTAGACATTTTCAACTTCACCACCATCGTTTATTATTGGACCTTGCCTGTTTTCTCGGATCGGTTCACTAAGGGTCCTGTGGCCACGACACACTACATTCCGATGACCGACGCACAGACAATAATAATACACCTATACAATATATAAATTCTCACTGGTTTTCCTTTGTGTGCCCCTATCCCTCTTTTCCTCTTCCACAACGTTCTATACAATTTATTTACAAGGTGATGCTCATTTATTTATTACCAAATACTTACACGCCTTAAGCTATACGATTTTTCAAATTCTGATTAATGACAAAGTATATATGTACTATAAGTGTAAGACATTATTTTCCGTTTCATACATTTTTTATACCTTGTAAGTATCATGTGGAATTATTAACTTTTGTTTTTCAAATGGTAAGGTTTAAACGAATACAATTATTCAGTTAATTTTATTGTTATTTTAAATGTTCCATAGCCAAAGTTTCTTGATCAGTACAACACAATTATGATTTATTATTTGATGATATAATTTATAATTGATTGTTTATTTAATAGCTATTTGCTACTGCTGTTTGCTTTGAATTCACGTGGATTTAATCTAAATTAGTTTCATGAGTATTATATACAAAATGCCGCTAGCATTCTAGCAATGTAAAAATTATTTTACAATTTTCATACATAACTTTAAGTTTGAATAATTCTGGAAGCACTGGTTGACCGTTAATAACACCGGTATAAACGTTGACTTTATAATATCTACATCTCTAGAAAAATTAAATAAATTATTATTTACATAAACAAATGCTGTTCTAATTTGAAATAACATAACAAGTTACAAGAACTGTCAGAATACTTCTTAAGATGAGGTATAAAATATCTATGGTTCAAAAATATAATGTTATAAGTCACTAAGTACGTTTTTAATAAAGTAGAACTAGATATAAATGCAATAAAAAAGGAACGATCATGCTTAAAAATCCCTCTGTATATTATTACATACACTCCGTGCGGTGCGATCAGCGTTTGATATTTGCGAATATTTTTCGAAACATTCCATCGTGCAAACAGCCTTGATGCAATTCAACCACATCTTGCTGATTCAAGACCGAGGCAGTGACTTAACGATTAAAATACGACGTTGTATACTATACAAAACACGCTTTGTGATTTCGTGCAACTAACTTGTCTCATAATTAGGTACAGCATGCGTTCAATATCACGGATCGAGATCGTAACCAGTTTCGACTGAAATGTAACTGAGCGACGAAGGCTGTGAAATAACGTGTCTCTATTGCCGTCGAAAATTTAATAACACAATATATTAATTATCCCATTATATTAATATGTTATAACAATAAATTTAATTATCAATAGTAGTTTATGAATTTTGCAAACATAAAATAACATTTCTATTAAGATCGATCACCTGTTGTAAGCAAAAACTTGTATTGGAGGTAAGATGTTCTTATGAATGAACGTGAAAAAAATAAGATTTTTTGTCCATTATATAAAACTTCTAGATTAATATTATCGTGAGTAATCCTAATATCAAATTATTTAGGAACTCATAAAGTGTTTGTCTTTATTTTTTAAAATATTCATAGATCCTAAAGCAAGCCAAGTTTTATCAGAACTTTTTGGTAATTTTGGATGGAGTATAAGTAATAAACGAACATGTTTTATTTGATTAAAATAACGTCTTTGTCGTCATAGAAGTTCAAAATTCACTGTTTTTAAATTTGTTGTATAAAAGAATCTTTAATATTTGGGAAAA
This sequence comes from Chaitophorus viminalis, assembly GCA_025469195.1. Classification (NCBI taxonomy): domain Eukaryota; kingdom Metazoa; phylum Arthropoda; class Insecta; order Hemiptera; family Aphididae; genus Chaitophorus; species Chaitophorus viminalis. The sequence goes on from JAIPRK010001056.1 coordinate 54,506, forward strand.
CATATTCTCCACAAGTTTTCAGGATTTTCTTTTAAGGGAATTGTAAGCCATCATGATCTTTTGTTTCTGTCTATCACACGCGCAACATGGGAATTTAGACGTTTTCTATTTCCAACGTACCGATCCATCAATTAATGTGATAACAATGTTGAAAACTGATTTGAATTCGTTGTGAAGCTTTCTTTAGATCGACTTTCTCACATTTTTAAATATTGTACTTAACATACCCAAGAATTAACTATTGTTGATTTTTATATTTTATAGTTGTTTAATTCTATTTTGTGAAATTTTGAGGGACAAAATCAACATTGCTAAGAAAATATACCGGGCTCAATTAAAACACTAAATGTAGTTTTTGACTCAATTCAATGTCATCTATATGGCATATGATATAGGTATTAATTATTATTATAATATACGAGACAATACGAACGATTGCCGTTTATCCAACTTGAACAAATGTAACACATAATATATACCTAATAGAGAATTAGGTAATTTGAAGAATTCTAAAGCAGTACCCCTGGGTCAGGCAGTTAAGGCAAAATCATCTATCCCGTCTTCCATATACCATGCATATCCAGTGTGATGATGGAGATACTGCCCTTTCCCCCTTCATAGGTAATAATTTGTAGGCTTAGATTCTTAGAGACCTTATAGTAACACGATAAAAAGCGTATTTATATACGAAATAATAATATAATATGTGTTTACGTTAAAAGAAAACATTCATCCTCCCTCCTCCGTTCACTGTTATACAAATCCCTACAGTACCCAGCTCATTGTAGCTGGTTCACTAATGTGTCTGTCGTCGTCATTTCATACGTGCAGCTTTTCGAAAGACTCCACGAGGCAGGTAAAGACTATCTCACTTGAATATAATATTATCATCATTCATCATACTGTTTTATTTTTTTTATCTACAACCATATTTGATATTACCACCTGCCACACTGCTCCCATCATCGATAACTGATTGACTGCACTCGTTTTCACGTCGTCGGAGGCGCATAGGTATTCTTCTTTAAAACCTTTTCAGCACATAAACGTCTATACGGAGGAGGGTTGAACAATTTTATAGTTTGTACAATGAGAAATATTAGGGATTCAACCTCCAAATTATAAGAAGAAGCGTATATTTATATTTTTATTCCCACACTTGACAATCTGGAGTAGATTTTCTCCGAATGAAAATAAATTGTTGACATATTGGGGTAACTAAATCAAAATTTCCATCGTTACATGATATTATTTATTTATGACTGTTGTTATCGTGACCCTTTAGAAATGTATAACCATTTCAAAAATACGTTTTTGTGTACGCACCTGCTGGTTATATTATGACCGTAAAAGTGCATCCCAATTTTAACAACGGTAGCGTTCATTTTTTTATCATAATATTAGTAGGTACTATTTTTATAGAAAAGTCAGTTCTAGTACATGTGGTGTAGCCCTCAGTCGATGATTTATGGAAAACTAGATCAAGTCTTGACATTTTCAATACAGTGGACTAGCACTTCATTGTTTAGTTATCGCAGTCATCATTACACTCGCTCTACTGTAAAAGTGTGCAATCGATGAAAATGGAATATGGATATATAATTGCGAAATCAAAGCCCAAATGGATGTCAAAATCATAATCAAACGGTACCTAATCAAACAAGTCTAATTCGGTAAAAACTCCGTTCTCCGAACCGTTTAGAACATAATTGCATTCCGGAAATGGCATAGCGAGTTGTGGATATTATATAATAATAACGATAAATATGAATTATTGAAAAATGTCGGCACTCTAAAGCTGATTCTATAATCGTAGAAAAATGATTTTATTTCTATACTAAAAAAATATTACAATATACCTATAATATGGTATAATAAAGAGATGAAAAAAATATTTATCTATTTTATTTTATATACATAATTTTAAATTGCATTTTAACAAATTTTTTGTATTACACAAAGTATAAATAAAATATATTGTATATTTATTGGTGAAAATTAGAAAAAAATTTATACTTGTACTATCTATCTATAATCTATATATATATATATGCGCATAAATGAATATCACATTTTATGCAGTTTAAGTGCTTAATAAATAATAAAATACACTATGATAAATTATAATAATATAATTTGTGTATTCGCCTTCATATAAAATATACTTTTTTTTAATAGGTATTCTATTCGGGTGCCTGCGTGCAATAATAACAATATTAACCTAGGTTGATAACATACACACGGTGACGAAGTAACGATAAGTCAATAACGAAATACGAACGATGAGTCCCAAATGTTTAATTTAAGATTTTTACATTATGACTCATAAAGTCATAAGTAATATTGTGTATAGTATGAAAATTGTATTCTATTGTATGCAATTTTGTAATAATATTGTATCAATAAAAATACTTCGAATAATAAAAAAATATATCTGGTTTCATAGAAATCATTATCATATAATATTATATTCAAATGGCGTTTACAATTATTTTTCACCATTAGGAATTATTTTTTTTTTTCTAATACATATTTTCATAAATTTTAAAATAGTATTATTCATTACAAAAATGCATCTTCAGAAAACAGCTAGTACATATTTATTGCATAGTATTCGTTCTTTGTTTAAAAAATGACGCATAATATAATATAATAATAACACATTAATATAATGTGTTATGTCCGTATTGTATTACAATTACCTTGAGTACAAATGCGGATGTGCAATACTGCAATAGAAATATAATACTGTAAAGTAAATTATTTTATTTCATCATTTATGAAACGCATATAAGTTTTCACAAATATATTCTATCAAATAATTTAAGTAAAACTATAATATAATGTATATATTCAAATATAAATCATGTATTCGTGTTATACGCGTTATCATAATAATGTTTGGTAAAATATCGGAAATTATATATTTTTTAGTTATTTGTTTTATATTTATTTAAAGTAAAGAAAATATTTTGAACAAGTTACAATGTGTCGATAAATTCTATCAGACTATATATGACACGACGTGCGTATAACCGTGGTAGTAATAGTTTTTATTTTTTTTATCAAACGTGAAGGTAACACACCATGTAATCTTGCCAATGTGTATAGGAATTAATTTTACAGCCAAAACTCGGTTAGTGTTATATTTTCAAAACAATAACTATAGTTATTTCCTTATAAACCAAAACCTTTAATATTTTTTTATTTGCATAATTTTTTCCACTCTTGTAACGGTTTTTAAATGATAATCGTTGGTATTTCATTGTTTATCACCAGGGAAACTAATTACAAGCATAATCAGTGTATATTTCAAAACATATAGGTAGTAGTATAAAATATAAATCACATGAATTTAAATTTTTATCGCATTATTGAATAAAACAATATAATTGCCCGAAGGAATGGTGGCGTAGTTGTTCGGCATAAAAATCGCAAATTTACGCACGCATGTACGTATCATTATATTATTTATGTGTATGCTGTATATGCAGCGTATTACGGTTTACGAATGACTTAAACGGATATCATGTCACGAGAAACCATTAGAAAAGCGAAAAAAAAAATAATGACATTAAATTTCGAGAGTGAATACATCGACAGTTACATCATGAGTAGGTATACCACATTATATAGGAGGTGCCTACCCCGCCGACACATTGATTTTCTACGATACGTGTACACAATAATATACAGTGTCTACGATACACACTACAACACACACACACACACACACACACACACACACACACACACACACACACACACACACACACACACACACACACACACACACACACACATACACACGCGCATGCAAACTTACACACTCACCACATACATTCCACGAATATAATGATATTAAATCAATGGGACCGCATGTATATTATACGTATTGTGTGCGTATATGCAGAATATTTAGCAACGGGGCGACGTAGATTGCAATAATACATAATAGATACGGTACTATCTTACCGTGCATTTTATAAGTATATACGCATAATAAAATGTGTTGCAAACAGAAGAGTTCGAGCATAAATAAAATAAAATGTATTGCACATTCAGTACATTATCATTATTATTGTTGATTTTATTTTATTTTTGTTTTCGTTTATTTTCACGGAGCATACGGCTTGAGTCGTGGAATATTACGATTATATCGCATGACGATAATGATATTATGTGCACGAACAATGCTGCGCGCAAACGAATCGGGTACCTATTAGATTCTCTTATATGCACATAGTATTATATACACCTACGTATAATATACCTACTTAAACCGTACACGCGAGTGCACAATGTTATGTCTACTCAGTCGTGTGTGCGTGTATACTGTATAGTGTAGCAGTGTTGTGTACATATTATTATTAGGTATATGCATATAATACCTACTGTAGGTAGGTACATATACATCATATGTGTACAGGTGCAGTTATGAAACACTGTGTATCGACTTACGGACGTAAGGGTATTATATGCACCGTGCTTCGAAACAACGTGTGCTCGCGTATATTAAAATTATGTTTTCGTTGTATCTATATACACATACGGTATAATATGCAGTCGAACCTCTCACGAGAAAATTACGGTTTTTTGAAAACATCCGTTGAATAGAAATTTTATTGATAGCAGAATATTACAATTTTGTTTACTTAAAAATGTTTTTCTTGCCGTACAGAATGTATCTATGCAAATATTAATAATGAGTAATGATAAAATAAATGATGCATATGTGTAACGACAATCTAAAATAATAACATTAATAACTTATAATAATATACAGAAATAATTAAAAAATGTTAAATTACAATTAATATATTATAGTATAAATACATAATATATAATGTATATGTATATACCTATAATAAAAAAACAATAGATAAATAAATAAAAAATTTCTATTTTCTTTTTTTTTGTACCATTTACAAATATTTGTTTTATTTTATTGATACAATTTATGTAATTATTAGCTTTATAATTGTATAATAATATAGTACATTATAGATGTACATTATTTTATATGCCCTTATAATAGATGGTTAAATGTTTTTTATCTTAAGCTATTAAGAATGTGTACACTATAAATTACAATAATAATAGTTTAAAATTTGTTGAGTAATAATAAAAAATAAATTCTTTAAATAGATGTTTGATTGCATTTATGTATCATACAGATAGAGAATACATAATTATATACATTTAATAACAGTAGAGAAAACCAACGGTGTACGTTTGCCGATATATCCCTCATAATGGTAAGGGATAAAGATAGGGGAGGGGGTTAGTGGCGTAGAGGGTTGCGAAGAAGGCCAATATTCAATTAATGGCGCAGCAGGGGCGATGGTGTATTTCGTCGTTGGCGCTTTTTTTCACTATCCTTCCCACAACTGTTATAATATGCGTGTGTGCTGTACAGGCTAATATTACTACGTTATTATTACTATTATATTGTTTGAAAGCTTTGCGACCAGAATACACTATATTTGGCTGTAGCGTGAATAGTATATCGTATATAAGATAGACCAGCGGTTCTCAAATTTTTACGAGTTGGTGCTCTATGACCTATAGTATTATTTTATTATATATACTTAATATTATAACTTTGTTTGTAGATACCTCGATAGTTAATGCACCAAACAGTGTTACCATATGTATCTACTTAAATCAATTAAATTTTAAATCACTATAATATTTTGTTTAAATAAAATAAGGTGTATTTCAAATTATGGACCGTGAAAAATGTATTTTGATTTTTTGGTCCTCGACACCAAATCGTATAGGCCGACCCCTGGCCTATACGATAAGTGTTAGAATATAATTATAACATTTTTAATAAATCAAAATATTCCCACGTAACAACCACCGAACTCGTTAAAAACCTTTACCCTTAGGAAATCCATTTCAACTTAAGTTTTTCGTTTCTATTAATTCGTATCATTATACAAAATAAGCGGTTTCAGTGCGATGGAACATTGAAAATGTTCCTTATTTATTTTGAATATTCATAAGTTTTTGCCAATAAACATTTAAAACGACCGAACAATTATTATAGTTCAAAAACGATTCATAAATAATTACTAGTCACAACTTTAAAACATCAGGTTCATAGAAGTTTATTGTAGGTATTTAGCTTTCGCTTTTGTTCAATTTATAATAACAAATGCAGGAACTTGAAAATGTACAAATTACAAATAACGGACCTATTTGCATATACTTATTTATGGTTATTCGTGATTACACAATGTTAAATACTTAACGACAAATATATTTTTTATAAATGGTGAATATATACAATCCTATTTTAAAAATATTTTAAAATCATTCTGCTAATTCGGGGAGATGTAAATTTATCATATTATACGTAAATAAATTTCAGCACCAACACACGTTTAGCGTTAAATTATTTTCTAGCTAAAAATATCCAACTCAAAAAGTTATTAAATATGTTGACAAATAATATGTTGTCGAAATGCAAGGTTATGCATTTTTTGAAAATTACTATGGGTGGCGACTGCTCTCCCCCTTTGCGGGGACGCCCCTGGCATGACGGACAATGGTCATCCTTAAGGGGCCATCAAGAAAAAAATATAGTATAATATACCTGATCACGATTATAATTATATAATATTTTATTACGCGTTGATGTTGCCAATATTGTGTAGTACCTAATATTTTTGTAGAACTGAAATTATAAAGAAAAATGCACCTCAATCGCATATCTTGGAAACCAAGCGTGTGCATTTATACTTCGATAGTGGATATCTAGATAAGAACTATTTTAGGAAAAAGTAACCACCGTCGTATAAAGGGCCAGTGTATAATGTGAATTCAGGAATATTCGAAAGAAAAAAGAATGACGAGATACAAAGACTTTTTAACAACCCAAGTATATGCCAATTCGCTTATAGTAGGAGAATAGAATGGGCAGGTCACGTATGGTAGGCAGAAGGATGCCTCATACGGAAGGTTATGGTGGGGAACCCAACTGGAAAAAGACCCCTGGGGAGACCACGCCAGAGATGGTTTGATTCGGTGTAGAGACCTGTCAAAAATAAACAACACCTTCAGCATCGACATGGCAACGGATAGGGATCAGTGGAGAAGGATTGTGGAAGCGGCAAAGGACCTCAATGGTCCGTATTAACAGGCTAGAAGAAGAAGAAGAAGTAACCACCATTGTGCATCGTTACAGAATGTTACTTATTTTGATTTATTTTGTTATTATTTACTTATTTTTCATTTTTAGTCAACGACGTGTTATATAATCGTTAATATACTTGATTGATTTTATTTTCGTACTTTTGAGTAGATTGTAATCGTATATTGTGACTATGCCGAAAAGATAACCTAGTAGCTATTATGAAATACGAGTAGAAAAACCTAAAAAAGGATGGAAGAATAAAAAAAATTATATTACCTACAATTATTTGTGGTTCTTTTTCTAGTGCAAATTCTGTACTAGATTCAAAATCTTATCTTTGTAAAAATGAAAATGAAAATGAAATAATACTTAAAAGTTTTAATACCGAGCTAATAATTCATACTGAGCTAAGTGTTAGTCTTGGTTTTATTATATTAGCAAAAAAATGAAAAAAATGAATGCTTTAGACATTTTACTATGCTTTTTTTCATTTAAAGGTTTGAATCAGAATAAATCTTTTGATATTGTTTTTAAAAATATTATTGAAACTTCTTCTAATCTACGGATAGGTATTGGATATTTTGAAGAAATCGTTTTAGATGCTCAAACTAAACCGTTCTTAATTGAAAATGGGCATTGTAGAACTAAATCTAAAGAGCTTTGTTAAAAAATGTAGATGGTAGATCTTTTTCAGAAAAGTATAATTTATTTTATAGTATCAATATATGGTTTTAAGATTAAACATTTGCGGCTATGTAATTCAATGTTACACTTCAAAAATTTTTTATAAAACTGATTTTACTTTAAATTTAAATTCATTTTTTTTTTTTTATATATTTTTATTCATTTGTTTATTTTATTGAACCACAATAATGTTTAATAAAATAGTTTTATACTAAACATGTTAGTAAAAAAATGCTTATAATTTTATAATTTTGTTGGCGATGGCTCATATCTCCTTCCCTAAAATATGTACAACTTACTGGTGCCTGCAATTGGATTATCAAGCCATGGGCATTAAAGTATCTAGTTACTCCACAGCCTGTGAGTGTAAACATGCGTGTATGTGTGTGTATGTGTGTGTGTTTAGGTAGGTACTATTACGCTATTTCCATGTTCCGTGTAGACCGTGTTGGTAAAACGGTGGTACCATTGGTTAAGATCAAAGATGAACTACCGCGGTATTTATTCTCGATTTTTCAACATCGTTTACTCTGTACCAGTGTTGAATCCAAACATTTCTTCGAGGGGGGGGGGTTATTTTTTTCATTGATGGTACATTTTAATTTTATGAAATATATTTTTTATTATAGTTATTACAACTAAGATATTTTTGATTTAGATTCAACTACAAAACAAATTAGAAACAAATAATTTATTTTTTTTATCAATTTAATGCGACGTATTATAAAAAATTGAAAAATAAACTAGAAATCTATTAACTATTTATTTTAATTTGTAAGGGCTCACATAAAGAAAACGACGTTAGGATTTAGTGTAAGACAATATTTAACTACTAGGGCTACTAAAATAAGTTTTTCTTGTTCTACACTGCAAATATGTGATGCAGAATTGTTATGTTTATTTAATTTACCGTCTTTTTTATAATTATTAAGTGGTGTTTTAATAAGTATTCCTCCTGTGCTAGCCAATAGTACGGAATAATTTATAGCATGTTTTTCACATAATTTACAAAAAGCACCATCACGTTCAATATCAAAATAGAGCCATGGAAAATCATTTTCCCATTTTTTACTATAAAAACTTTTTTCTTTACCTTTTTTTGAGGAGGTAGGCGTAGGCAATTCATCTAAATCTGTATCATGGTGAGAATATTGGGGCTCTGAAATTTTATTTTTTTTATTTTGTGAAAAATAATCTGTAATGCTTCTTTAGTCTTTAGACATGTTTGTAACGAAACAATATGCATATAAAAACTACTAGCTACAACTGATTACTAATTCATTTATATGAGTCTCCGCGGACTGCAGCTAAGTACGTAGTTTTAGATCGTATCGTAATCTAGCCTTCATCATAAATTGTAATTCGCAATTATTATTTCTCGTTATCTTATAACTACTATATAACTTTGGAAAAGTTAGTAAATAGTACCTATACGGGTGTCGGGTATACGGCTATTCGTTATTAAAACATTGATAAAAATTAATTATATACGGTAATCGTATAACGAGTATTGTACATTTAAAAAATATATTTATATTACAAATGAGATTGATGAAAGTTGTATTTGTCAGGGGGGGGGGGTGGAGCGAATGAAATTTCAGGGGGCGCTTTTGCCCCCCCCCCCCTCAGAAGTATACCTGGATTCAACACTGCTCTGTACCATGCACCCTTGTCGGTAACCATATTCAAAGACGGTGAAAAGTTGAACGTTTTCAACTACTGTTGGGTATAGTTTGGTAAGCGTAACAAACCATTATTGGTTACATGCGGTCTACACGGAACAAAGTATAGGTACAATAGTGCCATTTAGTGTGTAGGCTTGTGCCTGTGTGCGCGCGTGTGTGTGTGTGTGTGTGTCATACCATTTCGGAAAATGCGTGTGAACCATCGCGGACGCCGCCCGCCGCCGCCGCCACCGCGCGCGTTGACACATAACCAACAGCAACGTCGCCAACGCCACGGCAGCCGCACCGCCGGCAGTAGCACATTGGCCGATCGGCCGTACGTCGCGTCGCTCGTCCGTTTTCCGCGTTCTCTCGTCCGTTCGCCATCGCCTCCGCCGCCGAAATCGCCGTTGCCGCCCACTCACGTGTGTGTCGCGTGTGCTTCCGTTGCGTTCGTGCTCGGCGTGTGACCAACACATACACACACACACACACACACACACACACACACACACACACACACACACACACACACACACGCACACACATACACTCGCATCTACAGATCGTCTCCGCTTGTCCGTTTCGTCTTGATCGTTCCCACCCCCGGTTTTCTCACGTCGTCTGATCGCGCAAAAGTGAGTGACAGCGAGTTCCGAGGTTTTATTCGATTTTTAATTTTTTATTTCACGCATTTTTTTACGGGTTTTCGGTTCATCAGGTGCGTCCGTCCGATCGTGTATTCGTCGCGCGTAATCCCTTCGAGGATATCCCATCGGGGTAAAGCGCGGACGGATTTCGAGTTAATAATATAATACCAGGCGTACCGAAAGAAGATACGATTTTTGTGTTTTTTTTTTTTAATTCCATTTCTATCGACTCTGTACGCACGCGATCCCAACGAGATGGAACGCTTCAAAGTGATGAAGGCCTCCGGGTCGAAGCACAGTCTCAACAAATATTACGGAGCCACCGCGGACGACGTGGAGAATACGGCGGGGCTGCTGGAGATGACCAGCGTGCTGGACAACTCGCAAATCGACGAGAACGCACCAGGTACACGACATTGTAATATTATATTATAATACTATTACCTACTTATTATTGTTTTTCGTCGTTTTAATTTAATGACGAAAAAACTAACGTAATGCGACGTAATAGTCGTCGACGTAGATAAGTCCGGGGATTATTCGTGAGAATAATTCAAACGATGACGTACGTGTACGCTGCACACATTGTATTCTCGAACCCTCAATATTTCACCGTGTTTTTCATGAGAATTGGGATTTTGACGGTTTTTTTTCACTGTGGAACTTGACGGCTTCTGTAGTAACCCTCTTCCGCGACGACCACCTCTGCCGTATTCGTCCGCTGACTACGCATTGTTGTGTTATACTGTTTGGAGAAAATGTTATCGTAACCGATTATTCTCGTCGACGTACGTACTATTTATGTAAACGGGTGGTATCTTTTTTTAGTACTATGTGCATTACACTGCTGCCATCGTAATAGGTATTTTACCGTCTCACCGAGGTCTGGTGTACGTAGTTTGTTGTCGTCATCGTCATTTTCACATGTAATAATATAGTTTTGATAGTACAAAATAAAAATATATATGTTGTTCATATCGGAACACTATAAGAGAATAAACGAATATATCTACGAGATATTATTAATTATTATAGCCATATACAGGTATACGAACCGCCTGCAGGGTCTGTGAGTGGAGGAGCCACCATCGCTCCTCGCGCACGTGTACTTGTAGTTCGTACAATAATTAATATTAAAAATATTGTTTCCGATTACGTGCGCAGGAATGAGAAATAAAAAAGTGAAACGGCATTATTATGAATTAAAATGATTAGTTTTTCCGTAGAGCATAATATAATAATATGTTTTCTTGTGGTATGTCATGCGATGTGCGGATCAACAGGTCTTTATTGTAACGTAAACTCATATAGCCCGATGGGCTTTCTGTAATTTTTGCTTCAAAGTTCAAACCACTCTGAAAACAGTTGAAACCCCGACTCTATACCACCTCATATTTTATTATTTACCTCAATTTAATATATCTCAGCTTGGCACACCTACCGTTTTTTTTAACCGTCGTTCATGCGTAAAATGCAGAGTTCAAATTTAATTATTCAAAGGGCAGAAAACCGACATATACATGTATATACATATATACATATATACACATATATATAGAGAAAGAATTATTGGAGAGCAAACGAGTACAAGGGAAGAAAAGAAGATGATATTAATTAAAAATAATCATATTTTAATATTATTATAATGGTATTACTAGAATAATACATAGTTGAATTTTCGTATTTCATAATTAAAAAGCAACGATTTATGGACAAATGGATTTTATGTGTCCATAAAAGTTTAGTTAGGTATAATTTCGGCAATCGGTGGTCTTAATGGATTAACGATTATATTTTTAAAACTTCCTGATGATGCATGAATATACGTCAACTATAAAATTATATGATATTATGCTTATTGTTTTTATTTTTATCACAATACAAAGTTAGATTTCAATTTTACAGCCGTGTTAGAGTATTTGTAGGTACAGTTTAATGATGTCGTTCTTAGACACTGTGGTACTGTTTGTAATCGTGGAGCTCATTTTATTAATATTTAATCAACAAGCCTTATGATATAGATGCTCAATGTGTGATTTTAATTATTACCATCTATTATTTTTAATTATATTGTCATAATATACGAGATGTCGTTTATGAATTAGGTTATTGATTTCATTCAGAAGCGATGCATGCATCAAAACGAACATAATCATCATGTTTAATTATTTTGGATAATTACATTATAAATTTCTTAGTTTTTATTTTATGTTTTAAATTTTATGTATTTGATTAATTTTTCAAACTTACCAAATTGACTTTGATAATACAACAAAGTATAGATTGAAAAACAATTAACTTAGGTATATACTTACCTAAAGTAACATTATAGTTAGTTTTTAACTGATATTTATACCTAGCTTGTATTATTTAGACAAAAGTAATTTTATGGAAAGTAGGTAGATTTGACATCGATTACATCGATTTGATAATGAATGTATATATAAGCACAGTTTGAGAGTTGTCAAAATAACTGTATACTACATGGCGTGCAATAGAATTATATCATCATATTTATACACTGCTCACTAGCCACTTGGTGCTTTTTCAGTATAATACAAAAAAGTACTTGTCGAAATAATATAGCACGCTGCACGCATGTAATTCGAATGACCTGTGATTCAAAAAGGATTCCCTATTGTTATTTTGTCCGTCGTGTGATAATATTTATCACACGATAATAATAATTTAAGCTGAATAATAACGATAAGAACAGAAAGATAAGGGGTGATTTAGGGACTGATATCCTAGTTAATAACCTAGTTCATAATATATCTACGTATGAACACACGATTTCACTGCAAATAAAAATGAGTAAACTCAGCATTCATGAGTGTTGATTGTAGGTGTGTTTAGTGATATAATTTAAAAAACTCTATACCTTGGATTTTATTTTGTTGATTTAGAGAAGTATCTAAAATGTTTTATCTTAATGTAGTGACTATAATAGTTTCCATGTAAGAAAGTTTAAATCCATGTAAGAAAATATAAAAATTAACAGACTCGAACGTTTTATCGGGTGTTGTTTAGAAACTTTTTGTAATAAATGATGTGTACGTCAAGCCTTAGTATAGTGTATGGGTTTTAATGAAATTGTAAAATGGTTATGGTCAATTTTTTTTTATTCCACGCACTCCATAATTAAAAATTCTGGGTCAATGACAAAGAAATTAATAAATTAAAAATGTGTACTTATCGTTGCATATTATATCGATATTACTCTTATAGTTATATAGTTTATTGTTCTGCATATTTTTTTTAGATTCTAAAAGGAGTGATGGAATCTATTGGTTTTACAATGATGTGTGTTTTTTTATTTTTATTTTATTTTTTTTTTTTTGTATCTGAGGACACGATTTTTAATAGTAAAAATGCTTCGATATTCTTAAACAGCAACTTTCCTAAAAGAAAAGTGAATATAGATGGTACTTGGGCGTGTCAAAAATACAACTTTTTCGATACTTTTTTAAAAAATTGAAAAAAACGATAAAAAAATTACGAAAAAACGGGAAATTTTACGCAAAATCACGTTTTTACAAAATACATTTTCTTAAAATACTCTAACTCAAAAACCAAAAATCGCAACAACTTGAAATTTTCACTAAGTCTTTATATTGGCGTTTTTTATACGTGGTTAAGTTTTCAAAGTATTTTGACATATTTTGACTTATTCATAGACAATTTAAATTTTCGATTTTTGCAAAATTTTTTTTTTTTAAGAATTTATAAAATTTAATTGGCTCACCAAAAACTCTTGAAAATTTAATACAAGGTTTATAGTAAGTTCAAATTATTACCACTAAAAGATGTCGGAGATTGTTTCACTCGAATTTTTTTTATAAGCCCATAAAGTTCAAATTTGTATAAAATATGTCAAAATCACGATAATTTGCAAGTTATTTTATAGATAAAAATTCATAAAATTTTTCTGTTTATAACTAAGGTTCAAAATTTTAACACTAGGATATCCATAGGCTACTCTTTGAAAATATATTTTTTTCGGACCAAAGGGAAACATTTTTATGACCGTTTGAAATTTAAATTTTTACAAAATTGCATTATAATTCAATTTAAATATAAAATAATATACTATTATACACACATTTTAGACAAACATATTAACTCCGTTCAGAATCGTTATTCGTATACAATAATGTCTTTCATTGCATTCAAACTTAACAAATCCATTGTAATAATGACCTATCCTATAAACGAGGTGCACTCCACCCCCAACTGTACAGCAAAGCGAGGCCCACCCGTTTTTAAATCTGAACACAGTCGTTTAGCTTGTGTGAATGTCTTATTGTTTTACTAATGGTTTAGTACATATTATTATAAAATAATAAATCACGTCATATTATCCCAACTCAATATTAATACAGGTGTTTATGACTGCGGGAAAAGTAATCGTCGGATAGAAAAAATGATCGAAGTGTATCTGCGAAAAGCCCTGCTGCAACTGGGTCCTGTAGTAAGGTGTATACCACGTATAGTATAGACTGAAAGTGTGTTGTGTTCTGTAGAAGATAAACGACTTGCCAATAAATAAACCTGCGCATTTCTATAGTTTTTTTTAGTTATAGTCAAGTGCTGAGATTAAATCTCGTAATATCCCTCGAATACTTTAACCACTTTCGTTTGGATTAAGTCTCAGCTGTTTTCGCTGGTTTCTAAATGACACGGTTTTTACTGATACGACCTCCTAATAAACTAAAATTAATATGAAATGGAAATCGATTTGGTTATTATTTTAATTAATAGTTATTATTTTTGAACATATAAAAATAATTAATGAAGTAAACAATATATTTGGTTATTTTTAAATGTTAGTCTCCTGATGAATGTTTACGTAGCTTGATTTGTTTTTTTGTTTAAATTATTAAAATAGTATTACCGTTGCTTTTCACAAATTTAGAAATTGCTGCTGATATCTCTTTATCATAATAGAACTGAATATATTATATACTCGTCAAAGACGATAATTATAGTGCACTTTTAGTATTTACAAGGTTTTCAATCTATAATCTGTTACATATACCTACTGCAATTGTATTATTTTCATACATCACGTATTATATTATAGGTTAAAATAAATTAAAAAGTACCGTTTAATACTATGAAGTTTTTATTTCCGCGAATAGCTTCCTTTTCATACACATAAACTTGTACAAAATTCTATTGATTGATACTGTAATTAACAGATTATGGTGGATTAGAGTTGAGCTCTCTTATTTTCTAACTAATCCTAGCTAGTGCTAGTCAACATAGACTATATTGTGTTATTATTTTGAACTTCCACACAGTGATAATATATTATCACATTCAAAAAATAATTCTGAACGGTTCTTAACATTTATTTATTTTTATTCACATAAATTATTATTTTATTTGGTTTGTAAGTAGATACTAGGAAAATGTAATACTATGATTACAGTTTGTTGTGGATTCAATTATCTTTAATTTAGTACCTTTCAAATTTGAAATAGACTGTATCCAAATTATGCTAACTGTGTTTTTAAATAAGTAATAACACATAAGAAATTATAATTTTTAACCCATTAAATTTATCGGTTAATTTGACTAAATTTAGTACCTATATTCGATAATATATTTGTACATTTAACAAATTCGTCAACTTTCAATTACACAATCCGACTATTCCTTTAATTAACTTCTTATATATAACCCAGTATATAAAACGCAATATTAGTATATGCATTTGTAAACCCTTCTTGTAACTATATTGTAGTAGCAAAATAGTATATAGAAATCAATAATCAATGTTTATCAAATATTAAATTACAGTCATGCAACATCTATAGATCATATATAGGGTAATCACTTTTTAAACGTAGGTCATTAATACCATAGTTCACAGGTCATTAAATTTGCAAATTCGGTTTTTATAGATTATTAAATACTATAAGTAGATGGTATATTATAAACCATAATTTATAAGTGAACTACAAAACTTGTCAGATTTATGTGAAATTGTGCACCAAAACAATGTTACAGTTAATCTTGAAGTCCATTTCCAGTCTTAAGTATTTAGATTTTAAGCACTGTCTTTAAATGTATTCATTTTAATTTAATATTATGGATTTATTTACCTATTAGAATCACTCAATTGTATTGTTATTTCATAAATTTTTAAATATAGGTAATGTATACATATATCATATTTAAAACTTTTTATATATTTTCAAGTAAAATAACTGAACGTCTATGAAGCTGCGTCAACAAATAATATTTATATTGATCTTGGTGTCTTTCACGGCTTCATATTCCACCGTTTAAGAATAAAGTTCAATAATCATTCAAACTATTAGAATGATTCGATAATATTCTAGTTACAGCTGTCGGATAATTCCTTGTTATTTCTTTGTCTTATCCATAGAGTTGTTTCTTTTTTACATTCGTAAGCATTATATTCAGTGATATTCCAATCAATTATATCGAAAGTATACTATACAACTATGAGTTTTTCAATTTTTATGATGAATACGGCGAGGGTGTAAAAATATATATGTAAATAGATGGGTGTGAATATTAAAAAAAAAAAAAAAAATTAAATAATAATGAGATGATCGTCTGCAGTAAGCAATTAAATCCATTACGAAATGTATTGAAACAATTATTAAATCAGTTATATTTTATATTTCTTTACGAACTGCTTGGAAGTATACCCAGTATACTCGTGAATTTTCAGAATAATGTTAAGAGTATACGGCTTATATGTAGTATACCTTAGGGGAACATCACTGATTATATTGATATGTTTTGAATTGATTTATGATTTAATAGTGTATACGAAAGTTTGAATTGAAAATTTGATCTACCAAGTCAGGAATCGGAAATTGAAATTCTCGAGTTTGCTAACGTCTGTAATATTTTTTGGAAGTATTTATATCATTAAATTATTCAAAAGTATGTTTATGATTTGAATACAATTAAAAGTTGGGGAGTTTGTACTTGTAAGGCTCTTTACTGTCATTGATGTCGATTACAGGATTTGTTAGGCTTTAGACAGTTATGATACACCATGCTGTGATTTTTGTACTAAGGTTTCAATACCAAAAGACATTGATTGTATATACCTATTATGTTTTTGACAATATTCGTATAACTGTTCTTTTCCGAATCGGTAGCTAGGTATATATTATGTATGTAAAAAAATCGACTTAAGTGGTTCCATTTTACTATTAGTAGATATTGTATATCAATAAATACGTATTCTCACTATTGATAATTATTTTGTATTTACGGCTATTAATAATATGATGTAATATGTAGTCAGAATATACGTGATATTATTTATTAGTAGTCTACATCAATTTAATTTTTTGATTTTTTTAAGTTTTTCTTTTTTGAAATATCGATGAAAAAAATTGGCCGTCCAAAACTCTTGAAAGTTTAATTTAAGGTTAACTATAAAGTATTATTATTGCATCTAAAATAAATTGAAAATAGTTCCACATAATTTTTTTTTATAAGCCCATAAAGTCCAAATTTTTATGAAATATGTCAAAGTTGGGATAATTTACATGTTATTTTGTAGTTAAAAATTCATACATTTATTTCTATTTATACTTAAGGTTTAAAATGTTAATATTGGGTTATCCATAAATTACTCTTCAAATAATTATAAAAAAATGTCTACAAGACTTTAAGAAAAAAATTTAATGACCGTTTGAAATTTAAATTTTTACGAAATTGCATACTATTGCATTATATTTCAATTTAATTAATATAACATACTATATTATAATATACCTATTCTAGACCAACATATCTTTTCAGTTCAGAATCGTTATCATTATATACTCTATATTATAATACTCTATACATATAATTGTATACTATATAATGTTATTCATACCTATCATTGCATTCAAATTTAACAAATCCATTGTAATGACCTATCCGTCCTATTCTATGCATTTCACCATCAACTGAACAGCAGAGCGAGGCCCATCCGGTTTTTTTTTTATTTTGATATACCGATAAAAAAAATTTGGATATCCAAAAACTTTTGAAAATTCAATCAAGGTTCATTATAAGCTATACTTATAGGAATTAAAAAAGTTGAAAATCGTTTCACACTAATTTTTATAAGGCCATAAAGTTCATATTTGTATGAAATATGTCAAAATCGCGATAATTTGCAAGTTATTTTGTAGTTGAAAATTTATAAAAGTTTTTGTATTTATACTAAGGTTCATCATTTAAACACAAGATTATCAATAAGTTATTCTTCGAATAGCTATATAAAAATTTCTACTGGACTTTAAGACAACATTTTTTTGACTTTTTGAAATTTAAATTTTTACGAAATTGCATTAAATAACGATTTTTCCCCCAATGATTTTAAATATTTGTTACTTTTCGAAATTCTTACCAGTCGTTAAAATTGGAATTTTTTTAAGTCATATTATTTTCAAAATATCATACTGATTTTTAAGCAACTTATATGCATTTGAAATATTCAATTTTTTTCACATTTTTTTTTTTTTGTAATTGTCAATAAAAAAAAATTCGCTTGTATAAAATACTTGAAAATTTAATAGAAAATTCGACAGAAGTTGTTGTTATTGTAATATCAAAATTTTTCAAATCTATAGGCACATTTATTTTTTATAAGCGTTTGATAAGCAAATATTGACATAATATTTCAATTTAAATATAGTGTGTAAGTGTTAAACATTGCCTAGCGGCATAAGGCGGCTGTGCATAATCGTACGGTCACCGGTTCAAATCCGAGCGGCACAGCCGTTACCACTCCCTCCCAAACCATAATACGTAATTGAGTCTTCATAAGAATAATCGTTGAATTTAATGTCCATGATGCCTAAATCTCCCTAACAAAAAAAAAAAAATATATAGTGTAATATATTATATAATGTAAATATATTCCAGACTAACATAATATCATCTCCGTTCGGAATCGTTATTCGTGTACAATGAGTCAATGATGCCTATCATTGCATTCAATGTTAACAAATTCATTGTAATGACCGATACTATATGAACAAGGTCTACTCCATTATTTACTGTACAGCAGAGCGATGCCCATCCGGTACTTTTTTTTTATTAATTTACAATAACGTTCAAATGAAAACATATTGTGAACATTTTTGAAATTTCTTTCATTTTTTTCTTATGTTTATTTAAGCACATAGGTATGTTAATTTTTATAAGTTTATGAAAACCTTGTATTTAGTTAAATATTATATTAATAATAATGATCTTTATATTTTTTCTTAAGTCAGCTTTAAAACTGTTCTCTCGTTTTTCAAACATATAAACTACTCAGTCAAAAAAGAAAAAAAATGTAAAAAATTTAATGGATTGATTGACAGAATAATGTAATATTGTGTGTAAAAATATGCACTACGAACGTTTTAAATATACGTAAAAATAATCATTTTTCCAACATTTTTTTGATTACATTTCATCTGATAAAAAAATTTTATTCTAATATTTTTTTACGCAAATAATTATTAAATTTGTCCTTTATTTTGGTATTGAAATTAATTATATTTCGTTGTTCATCGAAGTATTATTCATTCGGAGCTGCTGCTTTGGTGTGTTTACGGAACGTGAAACTTGATAGCATATTCTACACTAGTTAGGCGCTCGTAAATTTCATTGAAATTCAGATTTTACCATCTTGCTAGTTTATTTTGCATAATGATAAGAAAAAAAAATAAAATGCAGACTTCCAGAACATTGGATTGCTCATTATTTTGAATGAACCAAAGAGCCTATTGCGTTATTTTAAATTGAACTGCAATGTAAACATAATACTGTTTCTATAAAAAAGAAAAAAATACAAAATACAAAATAATGAACATTAAAATTATTGAAAAATATTGATTTTATTCAAATGTGCAAATAGTTATAGAAATAATTTTTAATAAAAAATGCTTTTCTATTATAAAATTCTTTATATATATATATAAAGTTCTACTAGAAGTATAAATTATTTATTAGCAGTACATAGTATAGTAATGTATTCTTTTTAATAATTTTTTTTTTTTGAAATTGTTTTGATGGAATTTTCATTATATTTTCACTTTATTATACAATTCATTTGAGACAAAAGTTATACTTAATAATCTTAAGAAAATATTTCTTAGTGTCATAATATAAGTAAAAAATAATTTTATAAAACCCATTACATCTTAATTCTGTGATTCCGTGTAGTTAGCGGAATATGTATACAATGGTTAAAGTTAAATATTACTAAATTAACATGATCGCAGATACAAATATGCAATGGTTTATATTTGGAAATCAGTGTGTTTTGATTTCAGTTTAAATTATATTCCTTGACGATTATAATATTATTATATACTTCAAAGTCCGTGACTGAATCTCTCTCTATCTCTCTCTTTTTCTTCTTCTTTATAGAGTTGTACAATATTTATAATTATTTTATAGCTTATGAAATATATTTTGTGTTATATACTATTAATACTATATATATATATAACTATATTACATAACTTAACTATGGTAAAGTAACTTTTGCAATTATTTCTAAAGACAGATTAACTAAACTTTTTAATTTTAAAACGTAAAAACCAAGTGGAATTTAAAAGAAAGTAATCACAAGTGTTATTATAGATAATTGTATTCTACGAAGTCCTATCTCATTTTTTCATTTTGATAGCCATAAGGATAACTCAACTTAACTATGACTGAGATAACCATATGAGTCTTCAGTTGACCAAAAATAGGAATAATTTTGCTGATCGTTATAGTGATCCTATTATTTAGGGATGGATTTGCTGTTTTTACCTTTGCTACACGTGGTAATAATAGACCATATTTTTGGTGTTGTATTAATATTTGGTGACTATTTTGTTATTCTATATCATATTTGGGACTCAGATCTATTACGGACGTCGCGTATGGTATTCCATTATTATTCAATTAAATTTCTGGTGAGCGCATTATAAGTTTGGATACTTAGTAATAACTATTAACACATCCATGTGTTGACTTATATAGAACATGGGATAAAATGTTTCATGTATATAACAGTAAAAGGACTGTATATTTGACATTTATCAATATCGCTCATAAAATACATTGGATTCACTAATCTTTTTCATCCAGTCTATTGCATTTCTTTTAAATTTAAATTTAAATTTTGTTATGTAACTTTAAAAGTCCAGAGTGACGTGAATATAACTCTTTGATACATTTTTGATTCTGAGTGAGGAATTTATTGATTTGACAACGATGTGTTGTTTTTTTGTGTCTGACGGAACGTTTTGGAGCAATGATAATAATCTTTTGATTTTCTTCCTCAGCAAATTTTGTGAAAAGAGTGAATCTATTTGGTACTTCCAAGGGTTGAAAAATAATAATTAATAATTTCTAAAAGCATTCGGAAACACCCCAAAAAATTATCGGAAAAACGGGCATTTTAAGGCAAAACCGCTTTTGACTTTTTTTTACCTGTACTCAAAAGCAAAAAACTTTCAATAATTGAAATTATCACCAAATATTTATATCAGCGTCAAATTTTTACAAAATATGTCCAAATCCCAATTAGTCGATAGTTAGCAAGTTATTTTGTAGTTGAAAATTCATAAAATTTTTGGTATTTATGCTTATAGTTCAAAATTTTAATCCAAGATAATTAATAAGATTTTCTTCAAATAACTATAAAAAATGTCACACTTCAGAATACATTTTTATGACCATCTTAAATTTAAATCTACGAAACTGCATTAAAAACGATTTATCCTCAAACGATTTACGAAGAAGTCGTAGAAACACAAAAAATTTACCAGTTGTTTCAATTAGAATTTTCTTCAAGTAATATTTTACTAACTTTTAGCAATTTATTGGAATTTTAAGTATCAGATTTTTTAAATTTTTTTTTTATAACTGTTGATTAAAAAAATTTGCTGTGACAGAATATTTGAAAATTTGATTGAAGGTTCCACAGAAGTAGTTGTTCTTACTGTTATTCGAAAATTATTGAAATACATAGGTATTATTATTTTTTAAACATTTGAAGTACAAATATTGACATAATATTACAATTTTAATATAACATAATATATTATATATATATATATAGGTATACCGATTCTAGACTAACAAATCATCTCCGGTCAGAATCGTTTTTTGTATACAATGATACCTAGCATTGCGTTCAGATTTAATACATCTATTTTAATAACCTATCTTATGAACGAGGTCCACTCCACCCTCTACTATACAGCATAGCGAGTTCCCGGTTGATTTTTTTTTTTTAATTACAAACATGCAATTTATTTTGTGGACAAATTTTTGTAGTGTTTACTGTTTGTCTTAACGCGTTCATAATATTTATATAGAACTAATTTAATTAATATTTACTCTTAAACGGATATAGGGTTGTAAAATTTCATGAAAAATTCATGAAATATTTCATTTCCATGAAAAACATATTTTTTTATTTCCATGTGAACATTTTTAAAAGTTGGTTTATTGTATGAAATAAAGAAAATATGCAACATAGTTATATACTACATATATAATAATACACAAACATAGACATATAAAAAAAACTAGATAACGGACTGTAAGACAATATATTGAAGTCAGCCATATGCCAACAGGGAGAAAAAGATGCATGATTGATTATATCAAATATGTATATTGTATAATAGTAATAAAGTAATAAGTGGTAAAAATAGTTTAATAGCCTATAGGGGATTCACTTGATAAGTGGTTACTGATAATTGATAACAAGAATATAATAAAATTAATACCAATATACAAATACCATATAAATATATAATTATTAATTAATAATTTATAACCATTGAACATTAACAGTATTTAGGTAGGGTTTTTAATTCGTAAACCTTAGTTAATAAATGATACCTAACTAATAAGTTATTCATAACCAATGTTTTCTATGTTTTATCAATATATTATTATTTCTAATCATCTATAAACACGTTTAAAAGAAAAAAAAGAACGGGTGGACCTCGATTTGCTATACAGTTGGGGGTGGAGTGTACCTCGTTTATAGAATAGGTCATTATTATAATGGATTTGTTAAATTTGAATGCAATGATAGATATCATTGTATATGAATAACGATTCTGAACGGAGTTAATATGTTTGTCTAAAATGTGTATATAGTAATATAGTATTTTATATTTAAATTGAATTATAATGGAATTTCGTAAAAATTTAAATTTCATAAAATTTTTTCTTTTAAGTCTGGTAGAAATTTTTTTTATATATTTTTGAAGGTAAGCTTATGGAACCCCTAGTGTTAAAATTTTGAATCTTAAGTATAAACAAAAAATATTTTATGAATTTTCAACTACAAAATAACTTCCAAGTTATCGCGGTTTTAACATATTTTATACAAATTTGAACTTTATGGGCTAATAAAAAAAATTTGGGTGAAACCATCTCCGATATTTTTTAGTTACAATTAGTATAACTTATATTTAATCTTTTAATACATTTTCAAGAGTTTTGGGACGGCCAAAAAAATTTTATAAATATTTAAAAAAAAAACTTACAAAAATCGAAAATTTAAATTGTCTATAAATAAGTCAAAATATGTCAAAATACTTTGAAAACTTAACTGTGTATAGAGAATGCCAATATAAAGATTTGGTGAAAATTTCAAGTTGTTACAGTTTTTCGTTTTTGAGTTAGAGCAAATTTCAAAAACCGATATGATTTGTCAGTCTAGAATTTTATATATTATATTATATTTTACATGTAATTTTATGTCAATGTTCGCTGTTCAAACGTTTATAAAAAAAATTGTGCATATGGAATTTGATGATTTTTGAATGACAATAAAAAATATTAGTGTGGAATCTTCTATTAAATTTTCAAGTATTTTATATTAGTCAATTTTTTTTTTTTTATCACGGATTATAAAACATACGAATTTTTTAAATGCCTATAAGTGGCTTAAAATTCAATATAATATTTTGAAAAAAATATGACATAGAGAAAATGCCTATTTTAAGAACTGGTAAAAATTTCAAGTTTCTGCGACTTATACTTTTTGAATTATAACAAATATTTGTAATCATTTGACGATAAATCGCTATTTTATGCAATTTCGTAAAAATATAAATTTCAAATGGTCATAAAAATTTTTCCTTTTGGTCCGGTAGAAATTTTTTTATATATTTTTGAAGAGTAGTCTATGGATATCCTAGTGTTAAAATTTTGAACCTTAGTTATAAACAGAAAAATTTTTATGAATTTTTATCAACAAAATAACTTGCAAATTATCGTGATTTTGACACATTTTATATGCATTGGAGCTTAATGGGCTTATAAAAAAAATTTGAGTGAAACGATCTCCGATATTTTCTAGTGAGGATAAGGATAAACTTATTATAAATCTTGTATTAAATTTTCGAGAGTTTTCGGCCAGCTAATTAAATGTTACAGATGTCTAAAAATAAAAAAATTTATAAAAATAAAAAATTTAAATTGTCTCTAAGTAAATCAAACTATGTCAAAATACTTTGAAAACTTAAAAATAATAAAAAAGTATATAGAGAACACTAATATAAAGATTTGGTGAAAATTTCAAGTTGTTGCGGTTTTTCGTTTTTGAGTTAGAGCATTTTAAAAAAATGTAATTTTTAAAAACGTGATTTTGCGTAAAATTTCCTGTTTTTTCGTAATTTTTTTATCGTTTTTTTCGATTTTTTCAATGAGTATTAATGAAAATGCATTTTTGACTTGCCCAAATACCATCTACATTCATTTTCCTTTCAGGAAAGTTGCTGTTTAAGGAATTTGAATCATTTTTACTGCAAGAAAAGGTGTTTGTCAATCACAAAAAAAAAAAAAAACACACATAATTGTAAAATCAATAGATTCCATCACTCCGTTCAGAATCTAAAAATGTTTTTCATAATTTCATTGAAATATTTCATGAAGTCTGAAATTTTCAATTTGAAATATTTCAAATTTACAACCCTATTCGGATATGTCAATATAGATCTACTCTAGACGCACTCGTATTAAATGTTATGTTTTTAATGATATTCAAGTCATTTTTAATTTAAAATCCAACTGTTTGTTTTTATTTATAATCAATAGTACTCGTATCTTTTATTCTTAAAAATAAAATAAAAAATAATTCGAATAATATCATTCTTGAGTATTACCTTTTCTTGAAGAGTGATGTTATATTTTTATGTCCTTTAAACGAGTGGAGAAATATTTAACTAAAAATATTTTGTTGGATTCTATACCATGCACTGGGATTTACATAATGTTTCATGCATTATAATCGGGGCACACGAATCCCTAAACTCTCATCAACGATTTCGCCAGCCGTCAGATTTTCCACCGCAAGTCAAAGTTATAGTCATGCGTACATAAAAAATTTATACCCTTGTTTAATATTCTAATTTTATTGTGGTGTCCATTGGGTATACATAGGCTTATTAAACATAGCAGATGACCACTACGTGTAATTTTATTTCAAGTTTATTTGATTAAAAGGATTAGGATACGACCCCAGTATAATTTACGTGTTGTAAAAATTAAAAACTATTGTTGAAATATTCTAATTCCTCGAATCGTAATAGAAAAAAATATTATATGTTGTATATATAAAAAATAACAGCATTTTGTTTTATGGTACATTATAACTACAATGGTTCATAACGATTATCGAAAAATCAACACAAAATACCTATCTTATTCTATGGTTTCAATTCGCAAATTGGTTCGCAACCATTTTCTCCTTTAATTTTTCATATGAGTCACATTCTTGATATTTTATTATTTGTTGAATATATTCTTTTTCTATTCTATTTTATTTAGGTCTCTACCTATGATTCTTTCCCTCTACACTTCATTCTATGTATAATCAGTTTTAACAATCCTTCATGTCACTTATATACATTTGTTTCGTCTTCTAAATTTATTTTTATATAATAACCCTGCTTCTGAAACTCTTTCTATAGTACTTTTTCATTAGTTACTCTTTCCATCCAACTTATCTTTAAAATTTTTCTTTAGCAATACATTTTAAATGCCTCTAGTCCATTTCATTCTTCCATTGTTAATATCGTGGTTTTATGACATGAAATATTATTTAATAACTGATAAAGTAGTCGGAATTTTTTTTTTTTTTTATTTATTATTAATTTACTCATATATCTATATATTTGGGATGATCTTGAAATACATCGGACCAGTGAAGTTATGTACGATTTATATATCTAGTACCTATCTATTGGTTTACCAGAATTTATAAATATCGATTGTCAGTTAATATTTTTAAAATAAGCTCCTGGCATGGTATATATGAAATAATTTATGTAAAGATGATTTAATTTTTACTACATAATTGTTGAATACATTTTTATAATATCGATGTAAAACAATTTTTTCATTCAAATTTTTAAATTCAGTGAATTTGCAAAAGCAGAAATTCTATTTAGAATTATTGTTTAAAATTAATATGTAATAAAAGTATTTGAGTAATTTAAGTATAAATTCTTATAATATACATAGTATACTTATGTTAAATGACATTTAGTTAATACTATGCTGGTTTAAAATGTAAAATTTCACTTGATATTCATCAAGTAGTTATATAATATATTTGTACAAAACTTCATACCTAGTTTATTATACCCATTAGTATTATATAAGTATTAGCCCATTAAATTTTGCCTAAATTAAAAAAGTTTAACAAATTAACATAATTTGATTATAATACTATTATAATAATAGTTGATTAAAATATTTTGAATAATTAATATTTTTGTTCAGTGTGCCTCATTAATTCCAGTAAAACTGATTTTTATTTATTTATAATATGTTCTAATAACATTTTATTTTACGTAAAAATGTTACATCAATGTAACAGAAGTAATTTATGTAAATATACACATTTGATGAACAATTTTATAATAATAAATGCAACACGATAAATGTTTAAATCATGACATTTGAGCTCTTATTAATATTGGTCAATATCCACAACATTCCATCGTGTCAGTTAGTGTAAAATGTCTAATGAGTAATAACCATTTTTATTTTACTGTAGAAGCAATAATGCTCGGTTTGTAATTTTAGG
Organism: Chaitophorus viminalis; assembly: GCA_025469195.1. Classification (NCBI taxonomy): domain Eukaryota; kingdom Metazoa; phylum Arthropoda; class Insecta; order Hemiptera; family Aphididae; genus Chaitophorus; species Chaitophorus viminalis. Next base: position 81,746 of record JAIPRK010001056.1, read on the forward strand.
GAGATTAAAATGAACATTTAACAAAGAACCGGGGTCGGCCGATCTGTTTGTTAATTTTTATTTAATTTTTTTTTTTATGGAACAAGACTGAAAATTTAAAATACGGCTAGGTTAGGTCAACCGAATCGGATTTTAATTTTTTTTCTACTTAACCGGACTTTATATAATTGTATAGTGCGTCAAGACATGAACAGTCTGAGCATTTATATTTGTTTATATAATATATATGATAATTGTTGGACAATCATTGTAACATTTCGTTATTGTTATAAACAATAATCAGACGTTTCGTAGCTATATTTAGTGACGTATAATATTACAAGTTGTCTTAAATGTGTGTTATATAGTGTTACAATAAATAGTTATTTTTCATTTTTATTAAATTATTTTTGAACCGTGATTGTCTCAACGGTTGTTCGGGTTTTACGATAGTTCTATTTTAGTCAGTGGAAGGACTGTGCGCGACAACAGTTATAACTAATTCCACACACAGACACAACTCAGTTCATTTGCTACTCGAACACACTGTGTAGTACTTCAAACTAATTCAATGGTCTGTTGGAACAAACCTATTAATTTCCATAATAATATACGAATTTTTAGCCCTACAACTAATGACTTTAAAAATTAAATTCATTGTTCAATAGATTTTATAGGAAATCGTAATAGTCTAACAGGGATTTTTTAGCTAAAACCGAACCGAAATAAAAAAGTTATAGTTTGAACCAGAACCGGACCGAAATCTTTACGAAAAATATTCAGTTGGACTTATCCGCCAACCTATTTTTATACTATGGGACCGGACTGAAATAGGCCGGACCATGTAGAGCATTAAATCGCACGTAGTATAACTATTGCGGTTGTGCATACAGATCATTCCATATTTTGATTCAATATTACATAAATAAAAATAAAAGTATGTTACAGATAAATGATGATTTTTACAACAATCCTTTTCGCGAGAAAGTTTACTTTTTGAGAACTGTTTATCGTACATTATATTGTATTAGCCATATTAGGTACTATAAAATGAATAATATAACTTTAATTTTAATCAGTAGTGAACAATCATATATTAAAAATTAAATCAAAAACCATACGGTTTAATCAATATAATTACTAGTGAAATAACTATAGCTGTTATATCGATGTCGTATATGATGAGTACAAACCTTAAAAGAACGTAAAACCGAAATTGTTTTTGTAATAATTGTGTTTATTAACACAATTAAAAATTCTAAGAATAAAGCATTGAATAGAACGAATCAAGTATTAATTTAATGACCTAAGTAATTCTAATGTAATGAATTCATTACTTTTTGGTTCTGAGCGAAACGCAAAACGTGAGAGGAAATTGATTTTATACTTAAACATGTTCTCATAATTTCGTATCGGTGGTCTTATAGATATAGATATTTATTATAATATACAAAATCAACATTCTCATTCCCCTACAAAGTATATAATATTTATTAAATTAATTTCAATTTTTTTTATTTTTTTCTAGAATATAGTGTTTATCTATATTTAATCTTGATTAATATGGTAAAATAGTAATTATGAGAAATGTATATTTTTATGAGTAAGAAAATTATGTATTTTAGTATGCACGTAATTAAAATGATCAAAACATGTATTAAAAAAATTTCTTTTTAGTCAATGCAAAGTAAAATAATGACAAATCTTATAGAATGTTTAAATTTTTAAAATTGAAACTACGACAATTTGGTTGATGATTGACTTGTAGGTATACCGTATTATAAAATAAATGAACGGTCTAAATCACTAGATATTATTGATGTATACTTCACGACTGTTTCACTAGGAACAAATCGAGATCTATCGTGTCTTTATTTTCATTATTTTAATAAATATTTCTTACATATTTCATGCTTGATCATAACCACAATGTTTATGATGAATTATTGTAATTTTAGTGTTGCCAATAAAATTTACGAAATATGTAAAACAAAAGAGGCCATTTTACAAATTATGTAAAAACATAAATAATTATAACAAAACATATAAGAATATGTAAAACTATGTATCTATACTTCGAATGGATCTTCATAATTTTTTCATTTAAAGTTTTTTTATCCATAGAGACTTAGAGCTTTCGATGTAACATTTTCAAGTAAAAACAATTTTAATGTTATTCGTCGTTATTTGTTGTTTCTTTTAAATGGAATACACAACCAACACAAAATAAGACGTAGACGAAAATAATTGTTGAAATTAATTCGCACTCGACAAATCACAGTTCACATTTGCGGAAAATGAGAATACGAAAGAAATGAAATAAATCAAAAATGGTTAACATATTGTTGTATCTTTTATAATTATATAATATTGTATATTCGTATAAAATATTATGAAGAAAAAAAAACAATATAATATTACCATAACACTAGTGGACCTTTACAGTATTGCTGACTAATGATATTATTATACTTTATGGTTGAATTTCCACCGTTTCCAAGCTAATACCCACTAAGAACAGTCACAATATCGTGTGTTTAAAAAAATATAAAATGATTTAGTGCAATATTACCTACGTCATTTAAGAAAACGAGTTTACCTAGGTACGTAGCAACAATATTATCAGCTGCTTTCCATGTAAAATTCTAATGGAACGAGGGCGAGAATTGTTGACGACAAGAAAATCCCGAAATTCAAAAATAAACGTGGTGCGGTGTAGTGTTGACGAGAAAATCCTGAAACCCTTTTCTTGAAACTTGTAAAAACTTTGTCATGTTTGACATCTTATTAGAAAAGACAGTGATGTGTAAATACAGTTTTAATATTGCATTTTAGAATTGTTGGGTTTTTATTTATTTATGTATTATATAATTATTTTTTAATGGTAGGGAATAATCTAATCAAGCATTTGAGTACTTAAGTGTATACACGATGACTTATGTATGTAAGACTAAAAGTAATTTTATTTTATAGCGGATTTCTTTTTTTCGTGACTACAAAGGAATTTTAATGAGTGAAAATGAATCCACAGAAAAACGGTCGTGACTCGAATGAACACCATTTTCTTCGGTTTTTTTTCCTCGTGGTTGATACATTAATTTATATTATATTGTCTAGGTTTTTAAATTAATTTTAAAAGATTTTAAACTCGAAGAATCTAAAAAAGTGAAGAGTAATTTTTCACTGTAGAAAACATTAGCCTCAATGCAGCATTTATTCATTAAAAAATGCACTGAATCTTCTTGATTATATGTTTTTCAGAAAAATAACACACTATCAATTGACATATTAAAAAGTTATCAAGTAATTCAACGAATGCGGCACATCATAATAATATTATAGTGCGATTTGAAAACGCATATTTTACTGGTTTTCATTTCAAATTCCTATTAATATTCCGAAATATTTGTACGCGATCGCATATATTATTACTATTATTATGATGATCATCACCTGTGTCATTTACATATACATCAAAGACGTGGAATCTAATCAACATACACGTCAGTTTTAATCGTATCGCAGTCGAAGAACGCAATTAAAACTGCTGATGGTAAAAATAAACTTGAAATACACATTATATTTATTTAGTATTTATGGTCGTACATATTTAACTTTAAGATAGTATAATAACTACACCACTATTCCACACCTGAAAACTCAATAAAATAAAAATCTTCATTGTGATTCAAAGTCTTATATTGTCTATACTTATAATATATTTTAACGGAAACCATATAAAAAAGAAATAGTTTTGTGTTTTCACACTTCTAAGCTATAAAAGCTATAAATTCATGATATATATATATATATATTATAAAAAGTATTAAGTAACGAAAACAGGAAATTACGTAATTAATTTAGAAATGTAATACGAAAATAAGTGTATGAGATACGGAGATTGAGCTATCAATTATTGTCTTAATTGCGCAAATTGTGCTGTATTTTTAAAAAATCGATGGCAATTTCATTAATGTTTCAAACTTGAAAATTTAGTGGTTTTATGCCAAAATGACTTATAAAATACTATGGAGTATTTGTAAATCCAAACTTTATTGAGGAATTTTCGTATTAAATTCTTGGTACCATATTCAGTAAATATACAATACTTTTGGAAATGTTTTTAAAAAATATGTAAATAAAATAAAAACATTATGCTTTATGGATAGAACAAAATCCAAATTTCTTTGTCTCTGCTCAAAATGTCGAAATACAAGCTAAATGATTCGAGTACACTAGTATATCAATAATCTTGGATGTTATACTGATCAATTGCTCTTTATTTTAGCTTTAAGTATTGTACTCTTGTTGTGAAATAAACAATACTTCGTTGAACTTTGCAGTATAAGTAGGTAATTGTTTCGATCGTTTATATAACATTCTTATTAAGTCCTTACATAATGGATTATAGGTATTATATAATTTATTTATGTAAAATTATTTTAGAGTAGTAAATTCGAAATTAAACTTTTAGTTGGCCTTATTATAACAAAAAAGAACCAGACTGGGATTCGCTCTGCTGTAGAGTAGGGGGTGGAGTGCACCTCGTTTATAGGATATGTCATTACAATGGATTTGTTACATCTGAATGCAATGCTAGGTATCATTGTATACTAAAAACGATTCTGAACGGAGATGATATGTTGATCTAGAATATGTATATTATAATATATTATGATATATTTAAATTGAAATATAATGTCAAGGTCTCAAGGATGTTCAGATACAAAAAAATCTTGCAAATTATTCGTGATTTTGATATATTTCATGAAAATTTAAACTTTACCGGAAAATAAAAAATTTGTGTCACACGATTTTCGATTTTTTTTTTTAATTAAAATAAGTAAAATTTATAATAAGCCTTGTATTAAATTTTCAAGATTTTTTGTACAGCCAAATATTTTTTATCGATATTTTAAAAAAAAAGATACGTAGGAAAATCGAAATTTTTTTAAATTGTCTATAGATAGATCAAAATAATTCAAAATACTCTAAAAACTGAACCATGTATAGAAAACGCTATTATAAACATTTGGTGAAAATTTCAAGAATTTGCAATTTTTCATTTTTGAGTTTTACATTTGAGTTTGAGTTGAACACATTTAAATTTAACACATTTAATATAAAAACCTATCGTATGACCAAAGTCCTCCTCATCCCCACTGTATAACAGAGCAAATCCCTGTTCGGTTTTTTTAATTTTAATAAACAATATAACGATGAAAAACGATATCTTTCGTTATTCGTTGATAACATTCAGTGATAAGCAAATAAAATAATGATATTGCATATTTGGTTGCATTAGTTGCATACAGCTACAATTTGTGACGGAGATTAAATTGATGACTTTTATTGCATGTAAAATGAGTGGCATCATTTCAAGAATTGGCCCCGTTTGTGAGCCATTGTATGTAGGACAATTATAGGTACTTCTCCACGAACGAGAACATTATTCGTGTTCAGTATTACGATTATATTTTATAACATTCAACGATAACTCGTGGCTGTGATAATATCATTCACGTTTAACTTAATCCATCAAGGGTAATCACTACATTATTATTCTGTTGTTCATATTTTAATCGCTTCCGACGAACATATGTGGGTTTGATTCTCTGACCACATCAAATCTGGAATAATATAAAAATACGATCATATTTCTTTATTCACAAATTAATATGTATATCGTGTATATAGTGTATACTGCAGCTATAACATATAATGACATATTATGAACAGGTAATATCATAATATTTCAATGAAACCTGCATAATATGTGCATTTAAAAACTTGAATAATACTCGTTGACTTGTCGCGATTATATATATATTCATCACTATCCGATGTATTATCAAAACAAAATATTTTATTATTATTAGTAAAATCAAAAGTGTACTCTAGTATATTATTATTATAAATTATTTTAAGGGTCTATTTTCGTTGTAAAATATCTTATAATTACTTAGGTCTAAAGCCAACGCAATTTTAATAGTGTCTAAAAGACCTTTATGCAATAGTAACTACATATTTTCTAACACAAAATCATCATTCCGTTTACTGATTTAAATGCGTTAGAATTGTCAACGGATGCAGATGCTGATATATTATTCAACTTTTCTTGAATGTTAGTTCCAATATGTTTTTCGAAATAAAAAATAATTATATTTTTTCTTATATTTCATATTTCGATTGTCAGGTGTTTGCTAACAATATTGGTTAAAACCGATGGATAACAGTAAAAACTTTTTTTAATATTTTTTTTTACTGATCCAATACCTCGGAAACAACTTATTACCATACAGTATCACTCGGAAAAAGGTTTAAATCGAGAATAACAATACGCATTATAATATTATTAGTTAAAGTTTTAACAACTTTTCGAATTTGCTTATACATATATGAGATTTTGAAATTAATATAAGTAATATTATCGTTCGTCACGTCGAGTTTTGAGCATAGTATTTTTCATAGGCACTAATATAATAAATTTATTATTATATATGTGATGGCATTTATTTGTATTGTATCGAATTAAGATCGTTTTTCATTCAGATATCTACCATACATTTAACTACAGTATTATACATTTACAGTAAATAATATTATTGATTATAAATATTGATATTTATAAACAATAACAATATGTTCATTTATTTTATGTGCACTTCAGATAACTGCAGTATGAGCATGTAAGAAACATTTGGTTAAATGTTATTATTACTAAACCGGGTCCTATAAAAAACGAACGTAAATACATTTTATGGAATTATTTTAAGCTTAAACTTGGCATATTTTGGATATAATTTCTGTATTTTGTTATTTCAATATCTACTAAAAATATAATAATGCCCGTATAATATAATATTTTGTACAATCAATCAATGTTAAAAAAAGTATGACAAACAAATTTCCTAGTTTTCTCGGGATTCAGAAATTTGATAATTATTTATAACATAAATTTAATAAAGATCATACATTTTTAAATTATCGAGTATAATTTGATCATTAATCGACAGTGTAAAATTATAATTTGTATACTGACGGTCATTATTTGCATTTATGCACCTATATGTTATATTATATACATCATAGTATTACAAGTATTTACTTTAATCAGGTTTTTCTATATTTTCAATTTAAATTGTCACTTACTTGTTTACTTATTAAATTAATTTTTTTTTTTTAAATAAAATGTTATTTAAATTGACCAATAAATTGTTTTATTCGTAAAATAGCTCTAAAACTACCTAGAAATACTATTTAATTAAAAATGTTCAGAAAAAATCACTGGACATTTATTTATTATTTGTGTATGTACTTATATAGAGTTTGAGTACACATGTTAATAATATTCACATAAATCTACGATCAAATAATCAACACGTAATTCAAATACAAATATCGCATAATCGAGTTGAATGGAATTATTATTTATTAATGCGTCTGTGCCATGAGCAACTGTAGTATAGGTCTTTGGAAATGACCCATTGCAGTTGAGTTTCTATTTTTCATAATTTATATTTTATCATACGATGGCTGACCAGATCTTATCTTTAAATAACTCAATAACCATCTATACCTTCTCTTTTATTTTAACCGATGATGCCAAAACGATGACTGCCCCAGATGACAGTACTCAACTCGTATTGTGTGTGTGTTTGAAAATATTGGTAATTTTCCAAGTAAATATTGTTTTCGTATAAGTATACGATAATAATAATTTTATTATCTGTGGGATATTCCAAAATTCGTTTTTAAATTGTACATTGTATTGCTTTATGCTGTTTATGCTTTTTGTTTTTGAAGCCAATTTTATTGAAAAAAATAAAAAAATTATAATTTGAATACGTGACTGTCCTTTGCATCACAATAATATAAAATCACCTTTATTAGTGAGGTGCGATATGTTCGTGTTTTGATAAATAAAATGACATCATGTTTTCAGAGCTTTCATTTCTAATTATCTTCGAATGTCGCTTTGGGATAGAAATATTATCGAAAAGTTGAAACCCTAGGTATAAAGCGTAATTATTAACCCGAAATGGTCGATATATCACGTAAAATAAGTCCGGTTATCTCCTCGTAGTATAAAATAATATTAGCTGTAAATAAAGTAATAAATAGGCTGTATTTATCTATAATATGAACAAAGAGGATACCGAAGTTCTAGAGCAGTAAACAACGATAAAACATCATGGCACAATGACTTCTTTTGAAAAAAGTGAACGATCGAGCAAACGGACTGCTGCGGTAGGAATATTCGTACAACATTTGACTCTCGGTGTATGAATTTATGAATTAAATCCGTGTTGTACATAAGATTTGAGAAAAAAAGACGCTTGTCTAGCCCTAATGGGATATGCAGTACAGTTGAGTAAACTTAATATATTATTGGAGTGAACCTAACATTCTTAAAATTCGAAAGCGATGGGCTTATGCGACGTACAATAATATGATGTTAAGGGTGAATATTAAGGAAAACAACGTACTTTAGCTCAGTATTATACTACTGCAGTATAACTCAAAGCTTCATGGATAAATGCGCTTTATTTGAGACTTTTAAAATATTTTTAATGTAATTAAAAAATAGTCAAACTGACTTTGTATTAAAAAGTCTGATTATAATTACAATAATGAAATGTTTAATTAAAAAACCTAGTTCATTCGGTTAGAAATCTTAAGAACTCATATTGTAATTTATAAAAAAAAAAAAGTTAAGTTATTTTTTTGATATTTTATTAATGTAAGTACTTATAAAGATGCATCACGGCTTTTGTGTCTTTGAAATATCTATTTTATAATTTTAATTTAATAATGTTAGTTACGAATAGTCGAGAAAATGATCATTCAAAACGTTTAAACGCAATTAAAATAAAATATTTGTTTCTTTCATAAATATTCAAAAAAAATGTACTGAAATACTGAACCACTGAAGATTTAAATGAATGTTTTGTGATTATTATTTATTTCCACCATCTATATTTAAAATGTAACTTTCAGTTTAGTCTAGGTATATGTAATTGTAATATGTATTATATAAATTGGTATTCATCACCCGGCGTTGTCCGGTGTTTAATTTGCCAGTATTATGATTATTATGAATGTAAATAAAATCTTAAAAGTTGTAATTAATCAAGATACGCTGTAACATAGTAGTGGTTCTTTAAAGTTTACATCAATCTAAAATTTTGACTAAATTTCATATCCATAGCTTTAGTGGTTCAGGCTAGCTCATCTTTTAAATTTGTACCCTTTTTGAGCCCTTTAGGAGTCTGATTCTGATCTATTAATACTGGTTGTAATTATAAATAAAACGAAACTACTGACTAAATTTTAGACTTAACGCTATAGTAGTATTCCAGCTTGATCCTTATTTTATTTTTACTTCTCATAATAATTCAAAAAATTCTAGTGTGATTGTTAAAAAATTCAATAATTTTATTCGAAACTTTGACTGGTTGCCATTTGGTCAATTTTGATTTTAAAGCCAAAGCAAAAGGACCAAATCGACTTAAAAAAAATCGGTCTATCCGAATTCGGTATTTAAAACACCTGTTGCCATTTAAAAAAATGCAAGTTATATTGCGCATGCGCACACGGAAAGATCTAAAAATGTAAAAATCATCAAGAAATGTGTATTTATGTATTCTCTATCCCCTCCCGAAAACCGCTTATTAATCCGATGTCAGTAGACAGAATTATTTAGTGTTACCTTTGAAAGGAATCACACTGTATAGTTAATAATAAGCTGAGCTGCAGAAAGTTCATATTTTTAATTAAGTTAATTTTTTAAAAACTTGGTACCTATACATTTATTATTAGAATAATTTTTATAATTAATGTTCTTGTGTAATACATTATATTTTAAAATACAATTTGATTCAAATTTCAACGATCAATATTTTAATTTTAAGTTTTCTATTAAAAAAATCAAATCAAATAATATTTTTTTGAAATTGATTGAAAAAGTTAAATATCTAGGAGTAGTTAGTGAATTATATACTATTTAGCATCTAAATGAAATTGATAAAATTAATAAGCAGTGGCTGTTTGCTTGTATATATTTCATTTTGAATCACTGCAGATAGGTATTCAGATTATTGTTGAATATTTTATTATTATTTTCTTTTTTATAATTATCTTTAAAAAATGGTAAAACAATATTGTGTATATTATAAAGGTAAACGTATATTTACATATAAATAATACACTACTTCTCTTTCACCGTTAGATATACATAATTCCCCTACAGTCTTAGGGCACACACAAATACACACACACACACACACACACACACACACACACACACACACACACACACACACACACACACACGCACATATATATATATATATATACAGATATATATATATTAATTATATGTCTACTGGTTTTACGTATTCCTATTTGTAATAATATTATGTAAATATTCGTATTTCCGAGTACTGGGATTCGAACAACTCGAAAATTAAATGTATTCAAAATGTATACATAAATTAAAAACGATTTGAACATCTCTAATTTGATATTTTGCTTAATATATAATTAGAACTCATGATAGTTTCAATCCACAAAATGCAATACAATGTCTAAGTCGTAAAGAATTTCAAGTTTTTGAAATTGATTGAGCGCGTAAAAAATGTCAACGAGATTTTCGAATTGTAGCAACGGGTTCTCATGTTTGTCGGATTCCTCCAACATTATATTATTCATATTATTCAGTCGTATATGGTTTGTTGCTGTGACACGTATGATTATTTAAAAATAATTATGTTTGCACATTTGATCGCAAAATCAATAATAAAAGCTGATCATATCAACCGATAAACATCGGATTAAACTAACTTCGCTCACCTGTCGCGTCGTCTACAGCAGACTGTGTATACGTATTCACAGTGTCCCACGAGTACTTATATTTATTATGTACCCAAATGAGTGAATCGCAGCATAATAATTTGATATATATATATATATATATATATATCAAATATATAAATGTGAAAATGAAAACCTTTGAGTGATATGTTCTCGGAAACTACTGAACCGATCGTTATGATTTTTTTTTTTAAATTGAAGAGCTCATTGCGGAAAAAGTTTATGGCATTTGATCGATTCTCTAACTTTAAAAACAAAGGAGTTATCAATTATCATAAACTACTGTAACTACTGACAGTAAATACTGCATTTTATTAATGCTCGCATTTTTAATTTGAAAGTGAAAAAACTTATAGATTTAATTACAAAAGAAAAATATATGGTGGAGTTAGGTGTCATATGTATAGGTACTATTGAATGGCAAAAAAAGAGGATTGCCTCATGTTCATCTCTTGGTGTGGCTCAACGATAAATTAAGGCCAAATGATGATAATGATAATAATTTTCTTAGATATAGGGCCCTTATTGCAGAAACTTCTTATGATTATGATATACTTTCAAATTACATCTAGGAGAATGAGCCGAAGTTAACAAAGGATCAGCAAGTTGTTTATAATACTATTTACTATTTTTACAAAGCATATTGCAAGATACTGGAGAATTGATGCTCCTGGTGGAACTGGCAATACCTTCATGCTGAATCTCTTGCTTGCAAAGATACGTGTATAGAGAATAATTTTATTAACAGTCGCTTCTTTCTGGATAGCAGCAACATTATTACAAAATGGCAAGACAGCACATTCCGCTTTCAAATTACCTTTGGATCTTCAGACTACCGAACGCCAAGTTTGTAGTGTGAAGAAACAAAATTCTTTGGGTAAATTATTAAGGGAGACACGTTTTATTGTTTGGGATGAATCAACAATGGCGAACAAAAGTGGTCCTGAGGCACTTGATAGAACGCTGAAGGATTTTAAAAATAACGATCACCTAATATGGGCGGAGTTATTATTCTTTTTTCTGGTGACATTAGACAAATATTGCCAGTTGTGCCTAAAGGCACTAAAAGCGATGAAATCAACGACTGTCTAAAGTCATCATATCTTTGGTCTTACATAACATCTTTGAGATTAACAACCAATATGCGTGTACACCTTGGTGGTGATAATAATGCCAAACTCTTCTCACAACATATTTTGAAAATTGGTGACGGAACTTTTTAGAATGATGAGGATAGCATGATACACATAAATTCTACATTTGCGATTTCGGTTCTTGATCAAAATAACTTAATCAACAAAGTTTATCCTGAAATTTCTTATCTTTCCAATAAATCTAATGAATGGCTCCGTGGACGTGCAATTTTGGCCCCTAAAAACGACACCGTAAACATCATATACGAAAAAGTTCTTTCCATGTTCGAAGCTGATAAAAAAACTATATTTCCATAGATACACTTACTAATCAAGATGAAGTTATAGATATCCCGACTGAATTTCTTAACTCATTGAATCCATCAGATCTCCTCCCACACAAACTTGATTTAAAAATCGATGCACCTATTATTCTCATGCGAAATTTAAATGCTCACAAATTGTGCAATGGAACGAGATTAAAATATCTTTGAAAAAAAAACCTTATTGAAGCTGAAATTCTTACCAAATTAGCGAGTGGTCAAATTGTATATATCACAAGAATACCAATGCTAACAAACGAGTACCCCTTCGACTTTAGACGCGTCCAATTCGATAAACTTTATTTTGCTATGTCAATTAATAAGGCACAAGGACAGACAGTAAAAGTTGCAGGAATTGACATTAGTGATCCTTGCTTCACTCACGAACAATTTTATGTTGCCTGCTCCCGTGTAAGCTCGGAAAAAACTTATACATATATGCCCCTGGTGAAAAACTAATAATATAGTTTATAAAGAAATATTGGTTAATCGGTAGTTATGTAGCATTTTTCCAAAATAATAAAAATTACTTTTCCAAAAAAACGTAGTTTTTTCTTAAAGATTAGTATCCTAACCATATGTCTTATCGATAACTATGAATTTAATATGGTAAATGGTAATACATGGCGTTATCTTATTTGTCACGAATTGGTTTCCGGGAAACGGTAATTCAGCTACGTTTTTATAATTCTTATAACCAAAATAAATTGTAATTAAATTCTAAATCATGACTGTATGTACATAAAATGAAGCAAAATTTCAAAATTCCATAACGATTTCATCCCAAAATGAGTTGAACATTTACAATCATTTCCCCGGGCAACATCGGATAACTCAGCTATATATATATTATTATTATGACTGAGCTTAAATCGCTGTTTTATTCTTTATTTGACCCAAATACGCCGGACACTGTTTACTATGCGTAGATTACAGCATGACGAAACTATCATTATTTGCCAGCGCATCCTAGCCTCCACTCTGGTGACGGCCTTTGCGTTTGATCCTTTCATACGATAATGATTTGTAAATATCAACTATAACGTTACTTCGTCACAAAGGTGGCCATGGCGTACAACGGTGATTTAAAAGCTCTCTTTATCAGTGTGACAACAGTATACGTATAGTCTGTCGTATAGCAGTCGTATACATATGGCTTTCCGAAGTGGCATCAAAAATGGAGTATTTGGGACAACTGTTGGGCACAGTTTTTCGATCGTTTACGATAAAATGTCCATAGATGTCCGATTTATCATTAGTTTGTCTGGTGGTTGTACCGAATCCGGCATATGAATATGGTATATGATATAAAGTTTATAATTTTTGACGTTGTTAAAATGACGGTTCAATATTCAAACGGATATCGTGGTATGCCTCACCGTTTTAGCTGGCGTCAATACTATGACACGGACGGACATCGAGTCGAGATTAGCACCTGTACGCGCATTCTGTTGTAACTATGGTTAGATGTATTACATTGCTAGGGGATATAGATTCCCCCGTTTGGGTCTTGGTTTCGTTAGATAAGCGTTTTAGTTACTATACTGATCCATAGGTCACCGCACGTGTTGATCCTGTCGGGATGCGACGTGATGGAAATAATCCCTAGTGATGCTTAACTCACGTCCGGATCAAAGGAATACTCTGCCGTCCGACAATGACGGTCATATTTTTTTAACCATTTCGCTTACGATATACATTATTGAAGTAGGTATATTGCCTTAGTCACACGTTTTGGTGTAATGGGTGTATTTATATATACATATATATATATATATATATATATATATATATATATATATATATATAATGATGAAATCAATATATCACCAAAAAGGAATTTCAGAACGTACAGTCAACTAAAGATTGCTTTGCGCTGAAAAATAAATATTTTTATTCCATAGGATGCGCGTTAAAAGTACCTATAATCACCATCATTGTCAATGTAAAAAAAAAGAATATAATAAATTCATTATTAAATAAGATTTACGCGAAATCAAGCAAGCTATTGTATATGGCAAGTTAAAAGGGCAAAGGTACTTTTCAAACATGGTTTCAAACTAAAAAAAAATAATGTAGAACAAGCCCAATTCAAAATCGATTACATTTACGTTAACCGCAGTGCAAGATGCAGATGTGTATTAGAATTCACATGATCCCGTTCATTTCTCTATCATTATTTCTCTCTCTCTCACACACACACACTCTGACTCTCACAAACCCTCTCACAATAGAATATATTATGTTCTGCAGATCATGGATTCGTTATACTGCTCTTGGTATACAATTAACTCGTCATCGTAATTTATCAATGAAAATATTATAATAAAGAAGAAATTAAGTGGAGTGTAAAACAGGAATTTTATTATTTCCGATGAAATACACCCTTAGAATTCAGTAAAAATGTATTACCTGCGAATCAGACTACAAGATTATTTTACTGCTGCTGGTGAAAGCAATTTCGAAAGTTTATTAAAAAACCACCACCCACCACCGACAACCAGGCATAGTTTTTTCAGCATTTCGTATCACAGTTGGAATTGTCAATCCCTACATTTTGTTGTTTTTGATTTCCCAAAACTATAACAGGGTAGAGAATCAGACACAAACAAAGGAATGAAAAATGATTTGACAAGATCATTATTGCAGTCTTCAGAAGTGCACTAACAGAAAGTGTTACAAATTTGTTACACTTCTTCGTACTTATGTGGTATATCATTATGTATATTTGAGCTCAATTATTCTAGAGTACAATAAATATTTTGAATTTATTTGTAATTTTAATTATTGATATAGTTATGTGTACTTGATATTTGAATATTAAAAATTCAATAGATTCCATCACCCCATTCAGAATCTAAAAGAACTTCAATAATAACAATCGTTTAAATAATTTAAATTATAATTTATATAATATTGCAATTATGTACCTTCTAACTACTGAGATACTACATGTTAATGTATGTTCCTAAAGAACCCATTTTATTGTACAAATATCACAAAGTTTAATATGGATAATAATGTAGATATAACGGTTTATTATTAATCATAATTAAAAATATTAAGAATATAGCTTTATATTTTTAAATTCTTTGAATATAATTTGATTATACTTTGTTTAAAGGAGCAATGGTAAAATTTAATATTTATGAAAAAGGGGAATTGTATGAAGAGTATCAAATATTTTATTAGGTGCATCTTTGTGGTGAAGGAAAAAAAATAGTTTTTAATCAAAGTAAACTTAATCGATTGTTTAAGTATTTTAAATGTAAAAAAAAACCTTAGCTCTTCTGAGTTTCTAATAAGATTCTATGAAGCCTCAGCTTTTGGAACTTGAAACCAAATAGCCATCCATAAGTGGGTTACAAGTACACTTGTACTCTAGTGGATGAGTAATAAGATACTGTCAAACATAGAGTTATTTACAAATGAACTCTTATTGAAAACTGATATTGAAAAAATGAAACTGAAGCAAACGCTTAACTTAAAAAAATGAGAAATTCCTATACATGGAAAGTTTTTCAATTTATGTCTTAGATTTTTAACATCATTTTACTTACTTATTTTTCCTATTCCACTATAAGAATTAATTATCCCCATATGTTTATAAACTTAAGTTTTCTTGTTCAAAGCTGAATGTTGAAAAATTGCTATTATTCGATGATTATTATATAATAACTTATATGACTATGATTTTCAAACGAATATTATATTTACTCATAGTAACATGGTTATATTATAATGGTTGTATTATAAGATTTTTTGAATACAATTTTTTCGATCGATTCCTTCTTAGTAGAATAACTCTTATAATTAAAGACAGACTAAGGTTTTCTTTCATTGTTATTTTTTTTATAACGGTCAAATAATATTAAATGTTAAGCACTTTTAATATGTGATTATATCTTATTATACGTATATTGTTATACGTCCAAACGATTATATTAAACAAACGCAAAGAGAGTGTAAGTATTCGTTTTTATTACTTAAGAATATTTGATTTGTGATAAAATTAATTAATTTCACAAGATTTATCATTGTCCCTACTCAGATAATTTGGCTTGGAATTTTATTGGATTGTTAGTGGGCTAATAATATGAAAAAAATCTATGAATTAATTAATAATTTAATCTGAAATATGATAAAACTTTGTATAAAAATACTTACTTATTTTTGCTATACAATTATTAATGATTATTAGTTATTAATTATTATTATTATTATAATTATTATTTGGAAAAATATATGTTACGCGGGAGAAAAATATAAATATAACTTAAAAAATAAAAAATTTAAATTTTATTATATATTTTTCATTTTTTTTTTAAAGTTGTTTACTTGAAAACTGCTTAGGTGTTTTTAAATCGGATTAAAATCACTGTGTAGTGTGTATACTAGATAACATATTTTAACAAAATGTGTTTACAGAATTACCCCTATATAATAATATTACATAGTGATGTAATTCCTATATGAAAACATTAACACAATCATTCTGTTGGTTAGTTTGAAAACAAAATCTTTTTCATCTCTATGGAATGGTTCAGTTCAATGTTCAGAGTGCTTAAGATTTTCACGGATTTTAACGGTAAAAGAAAATGTAATTCAAGAGTCAATAATGCATTCATTATGTGGAAGCGGACGTTGAAAAATGTGCAGCCAGCCGGAGTTAAGTGTGCAGAGTCATTAGACAATGTGAGATATTCGATTTTGGTACAAGTATAATTTATTTTTCTCAATACTGACAGACGAAACAAAATACCAAACGAACCAATGGAAAAAGAATGTCCGTATGTGAAGATGTAAAAAAAAAACTCTCGTGAAATGTCAACCGTAGTGTTCATTTCGTTGGGATATTTCCGTATTGTTCGGGTTTTCCTATATTATAATACAACACTTCAGTTTTTATGTACGCACAATTGTGCAACCAATTTCCTTTAACCGAATTCCATTAACTCATCTGACAAAAATGTATAACGGACGCATGTGTGAAATATTTTCAACCTACTTGAGAATTCAACGGTTTGAGCTTTCCAAAAAAATTTTCGTCTTAATTGTCTATTGACTATTATATAGTAATTAAATCACTCAATGTGTGTTGAAAAATAAAACATTTATCTCTTTCTCCTTCGATTACGTGGATTATTGTACATCAAAATGATAAACTTACAGTATCAATTGGGGCCCAAAATATCCATCAACTTGCATAATACGAAATTCGAACTCTGTATGTGTTATTTGAGTAGTCATAGTAAGGCGATTAATTTTCTGGGTATGTAATTTAATTAATATTTTTAAATATAATCTACTCGACCTTATTACTCAGAGTAGTTCTCAAAGACCAATAAAACATTATTATACAGCTATATTTAACTGTCCCTACCATAGAGTCTTATCCAAACCCAGGAGTCTTGCTTTCTTTTAGATTCTGAGCGGAGTAATGAATATATCGATTTGACAATGATGTTTTTTTTTTTTTTAAATTTTTTTAGTTTTGTGTCTGACGACAGCTTTGGGAGTAGTGAAAATGCTTCGATTTACTTGTATAGCAACTTTTCTGAAAGGCTAAAGGAAATTGAATGTAGTTTGGTCTTGGGCAAGTTAAAGGTTAAACCTTTTCATTACTTTTCAAAAGCGTCATGAAAACTCATAAAACAATCACGGGAAAATGGGAATTTTTACTCAAAACCACTTTTTGGCAAAATACAATTTTTGTAAATTCTCTAACTTAAAAACGAATAACCGAAAATACTAGAAGTATTTACAAAAAGTTTATATTAGTATTTTCTATACCTACATGGTCAGGTTTTCGAAGTATTTTGACTTTTTTCGTACTTTTGACAATTGAAATTTTTTATTTTTCTAAGTATTTATTTAGAAATGGTTTTTAATCAAATTTTGCTGTCCGAAAAACTTTTGAAAATATCATAAAATGTTATTATAAATTGTACTTATTGCAGTTTAAAAATACCGAAAATCATTTAACACACATTTTTTTTATAGAAGCCCCTAAATTTCAAATATTTTATAAAGTTTGTCAAAATCGCGAAAATTTTTAAGTTATTTTGTAGTTAAAAATTCATTTAGCTTTTGGTATTTATACTTAATGTTCAAAATTTTAACACAAGGTTAAACATAAGTTTTTCATTAAATAACGATAAAAAAATGTCTTACGGAATTCACAAAAAATTTTCATAAATGTTTGAAG
>JAIPRK010001057.1:0-100100 GCA_025469195.1 Chaitophorus viminalis
ATTATTTTTATATATATATATATATATATATATATATATATATATATAATGACATACCATATTAATGTCATAATATATGTCAGTGATGCCAAAAACTCGAATAACGTAACAGAGGAAGTCTTCGTTTTGAACTCTTTCAAGTTTTTCGATTTACAGTGCGAACTACCGAAAACAAAATCAAAGTTACTATTATAATTATGAATAAAATATAGTAGCGGCTAGAACATGTTTTCCTAGTGACAAATAGTCAAAAATACGAATGAATACTTGAAACGCAAACGCGAAATAACACTTCAGATAGATTCGACAACAAACCTGCAAACAAGCAAACTGTCGTGATCGCATAATATGTATATTGTAAAATCATGATCTGATAATATGCGCTGGAATACGCGTTCAAGTGCACCGTGGAAAGGATTGTCAGACAACTTAAGCAGAAAATTATTTTTTTTCATTACATTTATGCCGTTGCCGTACGAGACGCATATGGTGTGTGATTTATGTTTGCATATCATATTAGGATACATCTTGTATTGCAATAAATAATATATTATAATATATTCGATTGTTTATATTTTCACTTTACCGAGCTGCTGCCTATTTTTACATCGTCCCGGTATAATGACGAAATTGATGACGCTTGTTATCCGTAAAGTTGGTGTACACGTGCGTATGGTGGCGTCCGAGGAAACTATATTTACGATTCACAACACGACACGAGAGGAAATATATTATTACAGCCGTCCCTGGTTAAAGGTTGGTTTTGTTCCCATTTTTTTCTTCTTCTCCTTTTTCCTAGCGGGTTGCATAAAATCAGATTATACATCAGAACCTCGCTCGTAAACGTATATTTACGTATACGATAAAGATTTTTTGGGTTTCGACGATCACGAAAAACACTGCACTATACATACATCTACGTTTACTTATATATACTGCAAAATGGTGTACGACATACGTAGGCAAGTAAAAAAATAAACTATTCACCATAAACTATATACCACCGTCCACCAGGACAGTGGTATATATTAATATCGTTTGCTGATTGTTTCATCACATAAACGTCATGTCCAATATGCGTCGTTGACATCGTAAGTCGTCGCGTAAACACCATAGGTGCAATTTGGGGGGGGGGCTAGGGTGTGCTTAGCACCCCCAAAATTTTTCATGTTAATTTAGATTTTAATAGTCCTCAGTCGGCATGTGTAGAAAAACTTATTTTTTTTTGTATTACTTCATTTAATTGTTAAATCATATAATGAAACGTTTGTGTATACTGTATATAGACGGTAATGAAAATATGAAAATCAAAGTGAACAATTTAAATTTAGATTATTTGATGATGTTGACGTAAATACCGTAGCGGTGGCGATAACACCCATCCGGACGGCCATTCGGCGAAAACGCTGGGCGCATTTGCAGTGTGACAAAACCCAAAGTACTATTAGGCCGGGCGCACACCAAATGAGTAAAACTGATCCGAGCTGCTCGAAACATTTTTTTTCAAATAGCTCGAAACAAATTCCGCTCACATGACAAAACAAAACCGAATAAAACAACATTTTTACACCAGTCGTCAAGATGAGTTCTTACGAAAATGATGTTGTTATACGCTTTTGTGACAATTTTTGCTTAATAGTGAAATAAATGAAAATAAACGTAAACGTAAAATTTGGTTGCATGAAATAAATAAAAAACATACAGAAAATAATACAAGTTTTAATTTTTTGGATGAACCGCGTAAAGACGAGTTGAAATTTAAAAATTTCACTCGCATAAGTTCAACTACCTTAGACTTAGAGGGGCTTCAGCACCTCCAGTTTTTTCACTGAAATTGCGCCCCTGGTAAACACCACGCGTATTTACCGTCAGAATATATAATACATATATTATATCATATGCTTAATTTTTAATCTCATCCGGTTAGGTTACATCCGTCACGTTTTTTAACTCTTATGTCCGCAAATGTAATTCGTGTAACGCGTGTTGTCCGGGTAAGCAAATGCGACAATGTTGTACGCAATTGAACGCATCGATCACAAACAATAAACATTCAGTACACAGTAAATATAAATATAGTAATTGACTTGTTTTTACAAAGCGTTTACCGCGGTACACGCACATGTTCAAACATTTCAACACGATACACTTACCAAGCAGCCACCTATACAATATGTGATATATACGCGCCACCATATAGCTAGGATTTTCACCAATATTGTTCGACGGGGGCGCGATGCACGATGGAATCTGACGTTGGCCGTTCGGCATTCCCCTCGATGCCGTCCAGTTTATTACACGTCGGCCGTTTCATAAGTATCCCGCCGAATCCGAAAAAATCGCCATTGACCCACGTGGGATTCGTATAGGTACGTAGTGCACGATGACGCGAGCAGTGGACGACGCGTAAATCAGTGTACTCAACGTACGGTCGCCCGGTACTTTTCAATATATCTCCCATATTATTACCTATGTATGGATGTATTATTGCATTAGTGTCGTAACTGTGTCGCACTTGCAAGCATAGAACGTTGGGATCAAGTGATATTAGTTAATGTTTAACCCTTGACATATTTTTTATGTACGTGATTTTTCGTCTACCAAATGAGACAGTTTTTATACTCGTACGGTGTATTTTTTAGCGTGGTTAAAATATACCGAATATACCGTAAAACATGAAGTACAATAATTGAAACTATACATTATGCGGTAGAATACATTTTGAAATCGATAGACTTGAACAATAAGTATATTATGCTGATTCTTCTACATAATAATATGTACCTGTGTAAGAAGAATTACATAAGTATACACATTTAACTACATTTTATTATATTTATAAAGTATACTTAATTGTATGTGTTTTTCATGAAATGATAATCATTTTTCGTACCACGTTGACGGTCTACGTGCGCATCCCGGGTGGGCATCTCGTTTTTGCAACCCCTGACATATTATAATAATGCGCGCTGAAATTACGTCACCGGTAATCGCATAATATATACAAGTTTTCGAATGTTTTTCAGGGGTCGTTTCCGTAGAGTCCTCGCCACGCGGTCGTGTATCATTTGTTGTTGTGTAATATTTACATTAGGTACCTACTGCAATATAATATGAGTGTTTTCGAGGAATTTTATCTGACAGCAGCTAGTGCGCGCGCACATTATATGCGTGTGTGTACGTAATATTGTACACTGTTACCGAGCATGTGTATATAAATCATTCGGACAAGGTCTCCAGATAAAGAGCTTATCACCCAACTCGAGCACGGGCGCACGTATATATCACATACGCATCTGCACACACCCGTTGTATATCTTACTCTCCGACAAAATCTCGGTGTTTGTGCAGCGGGCGACGCGAATATTATAATCATAACTTATTTTTTATTTTTTTTATTTTATTTTTTTTTTTTCATTCCCCACGCCCCAATAACCACGCTGTAATACTGTCCCGTTGACACGACGAACATTGGCTATTGCAGACGCGTTTCTTTACCGGTCATCAGAATGACACTGCAGTGTCTGACGCGTAAAGTACAACGGACAAAATCTATTCAACGGATACGAATCCCAAATCAAATGCGACCGTTAAGTTTTCATAATAACATATTATATAATAAATCAGGCAGGCAAAATATGCATTTACACCAGTCCTCGAACAGTAGGTATACTGTATACTGTTCCAATTTAATTATACAGCGGTGTAATGTTTTCGATCAGACGATCGATTATTTTTCTGTATTATATTACATAAACGTGAAAACGTCGTCGCCTCGTTGATGAGGTATCAAGTTTTATAATTTTCAAAACAAGAAACATATTGAAATTCATGATTTAAATCGAAATATAGCCGAGGAAACTCTCTCGTGATTATTTCGGGATGAAAATAGGCTCTGAAAAAAACATCTATTAGTCCAAAAAGCTTTACAGGTGTGACTATTATAAGACATATTATTATTACCTACATATTATTCTAATGTATTTGACGGGATCCGATTGAAACTTTATTTTAAATTTTTATTTATTTTTTTTTTTGTTTTTAATGGGACCCCTATTTTTGTCCGTGAACGTTTGTTTTTCAATTACTAATATTGTTACTATTGTTAAACAGTTACTCCGTTCGTGATAAATCAAGCTCGATATAATAATGAATCAATTATTATTCTCATCGTTAGTGAATATAATCTGGCTGCATTTAATGGCCAATTTAAAGCCATTAAGAATTTTTCACAACATTCAATGAATACGGGATCGTATTCAGTGTTCCATGTACATAAACATACAACTATTATATAGCATGCAGTATAACACTATATAGACGGTGTAATATATAAATTTTACTTGGCAAAACAATTGATGAACACATACGAATTCTAGTTGTATTCACTATAATTCCCTGGCGCGCATACATAGCCAAGTCACAGCAAACATTTCCAAATATCATTACACAATGTATTATACGTTTCCATTATCTGAATGTTATAAGGATTTTAAATATTGAATGAAATCATCAATCTGCGAATCATATCGAACCGACATTTCATATTTCGTTTCTTTGTTTCAAGTATCACACGGATCGGGTATACCTATATTATGTACCAAAATATATATTATACCTATAACTCTATAACTTAGAAATTGATTAATGATTATGATAAATCATATACATTAAAATTACATATTTACCTTAGTATGTACGTCTTGTCTCTTGTATTATTCATTCAAATAATAATTATCACAAACTATTAAAATGTTACATGTATATAAAATAAATTATAAGATAATGTATTTCGCCGTTGAAAAAAAGAAAATTATTTTATCATATTTCTGGCATTAGGAATGAAATAAATTATTTAACCACGTATTTTCACATATCAAGATTTTCTAGTCTCAAATGATTAATCTTATTCTAATATTACTTGTTCAACTTGCTCCACTAGTCGATAATTATAACATTAACCATGAATTATTTTGTATCGATAAGCCGAGGTTTCAGTAGATACTATAGGTGCAGGTACATAAAGTTTACCATTTAGGGATTTAATTTTTAATATCGGTGTAACAACCGTCTTTGACAGGAGCATAATAATAACGCTAAATATTTTATTTTTCCCATCTATGAATGAATAACGTGTTCAAATGCCAATATTAATGCAGGATTGTTTAACAATTCGCGCATGTTCTTTAATAAATGTTGGGACTACTTAAGCAGTTAAGTATAACTGTGCCGATTTAGTACTGCAACTCCAGCACTTCATATTATTATCAGTTATATTCAATGACTTAAATGCAAAATACGTTTATTTTGAAAAACTTTCAAGACTTTCAAAACGCTATACCGACATTGTATTTTTTGGAATAAAATAATTAATGTGGAACTCTCTAGAGACGATGCGGTGTATTTAATGTGACTACTTACTATTACCTAATTCATTTCTTCAATTCGTTTGAAAATGTATACATTTTATTCAGAAACCATAAATACATGATTGTATAATAAGATTGTTTAGTAAATAATAATAATAATAATAATAATAATAATAATAATAAGCCTTTCGTTTCAAAGTGGGGCATCCATATTTATATTATACAATATACATATTATATTTGTGCACTTGGGTTAACAAAAGCGACGGCACACTCGGCGATCGAGTGCGCGTATT
Source organism: Chaitophorus viminalis (assembly GCA_025469195.1). Classification (NCBI taxonomy): domain Eukaryota; kingdom Metazoa; phylum Arthropoda; class Insecta; order Hemiptera; family Aphididae; genus Chaitophorus; species Chaitophorus viminalis. The sequence continues at coordinate 5,666 of JAIPRK010001057.1, forward strand.
TTTAGTCGGCCTCATCCGTTTACAACAATATATTGTTATTGATCTTCTTGCATGTATACATATTATAATATTTATTATTGCTGTAGCAATCTGTCGGCGGCGACGACTAACATTGAACGTCAGTGCAGGCTATAGAATCTACGCATATGTGTGTGTGTGTGTGCGTGTGTGTATTGGGTCATAGACGACTATGCGTTCGCGTGCCAAAGAATGTGACCTTAAGACTCGTTCACCCTTTCTCCGTTCCATTACCCTAGCCATCTCCTCCACTTTCCCATAACTACCCCCGTACCCCCTCGTAAATATAGATAACGATTTAACCGTTCACGTTCGCACACATGCACACACGCACACGTACGCCGACCGTCGTCGGTGAATGCTTATTGCGGTGAAAACTTGCACTCTTGGACGAATCATAACGTACACGCTACACACGCGCACGCGTTCGTATACAGTGTTTGTGTGTGTGTGTATACTGCAGGGTGGGAAAAATATCTTGTTTCGGGACATATAGTGCGCCTCCATTCATGTCGCTACACCCGGCAACGCGCTCGGGAAATAATCAATAAACCCCTCACGCACTCTCTCGCGGCTCGCTCATCGCCAAGCGCTTCCCACCGACACCGCCACCACGCTATAAACCCTACAGCCGCCACCCCAGAGGTAGCGTTCGTGTCTCATTCACGCACTCTACACAAAACCACCCTCTCTGCCCACGCACAACCCCGTCGGTCCCTTCGTCACACCGTCGCCCATCACACCGTCTCACCATACCCCTTTTGCCCTACGCGCGCGCACACACGCACACGCACGCACACACATACGTGCACACCCACACTCACACACACACGCACGCACACGCACGCACACATATACGTGCACACACACACACACACACACACACACACACACACACACACACGTACACGTACATACGCACACACACACACACACACACACACACACACACACACACACACATGCACAAACGTGTGCGCGCGCAGTAATGCGTCTTTCACTCTCTACCTCCCACCCTTACCGTTATCACCATCACATCGCCGAACACAGGACGAACGCGCCTATGTACACTAGCACGCGGGTTTGCGCGCGCGCCGCGTATTTTTTGACGGCCGCCGTTGCAGCGGGTACTGTGCACAGTATAGTCGTGTATACGGTGGGCACTCGACAATTCCTCCGACAGACAACTGGCTTCGATAATAAGTTTCTCGTCCGTCCACGGGGGATAGATCCCCCAGAGCCTTTTTTCTTTTTCTTTTTTACACCATATCCTTATCTTGGCTCTCAAATTATATCTTTCGCCCATCATATTATCATATACATTCATACGCGAAACGCAATACTATGGATCAACCAAGTGTTTTTTCTACAAATTTCTATTTTTAGAAATAGAATATTTTTTCGTGCAGGAGCTTACGTTCCGGTATAATTATTTTCGTGGAGGAACTTACATATGTACCTGCTTTCCAGCTATGTTTCGTGTGGGAACTTACTAAACCCCCTTTATGTTTATCAAATTAATTAAATATCCCTCCCCCTCCCAGAACTAAATCATAAATACGCCACTGCCGTCAACTGATAACGTAGTTCCAGCTATAATAGCATTCACATACTATATATACATGATAATATTATGCAGTCTTCATAATTCATATTTTTTACATTCATAACATACTCACACACAAAGTGTATATCGTGTAGTAATAAGTGACTAAATGTACAAAATAAAATAATTAAATCATAATCATCGATATTGTAAAGTAGGCCAGTGAAGCAAATGTGCAGAGGCAGCTAAATTGTAAATTAGATATAAGGCAGATCGAATATTGAGTAAGGACGCAGTCGTGGTATGTAAATACTACGATATACGTATGACAGTTTTGTTTGTGTGTGTTTATATTTTAAATAAAGGTTTTTAATCATTATTTGGTTTGTTTGTTTTGGTGTCACATTGTAAGTTTGCGTCCGATCTGAAACCGGTTAATTCATGGTCTTTAAGGACAATAACAGTACCTTTTGTGTCTCTATTTTCCGAGGAAGTCTAAACTGAAACCGGTTAATTCATGGTCTTTTAGTCATCCTTTCGGAGATAGAAATAAATTAAAAGTACATATACGACAATCGGATGCAAAACGAACAAGCTCTACGATTTGGAGTAAGCAGCAATAGCATTCCAGTGAACATCAAGTGCTCGTGGTACACTCTGTACCCAAGTGCTGCGGGCATATATTCACGGGAAGGAGAATCACGCAAGGATTATGTTATAAATTACACTCTCCCACACGCACAGCCACGTATAATAATATTATGTAGTATACGAGTATATGTACGTGTTTAACATCGCAGTATCAATAATACACAATCTTAAATATATTTACAATAATAATAATAATCTTAAATACGCGCCACCGAATTACGCCAGTATAATACTGCTTCGTAGTCCGTATGTAATATGTGTATGGATTACCTAATGCTCGTTCGGCTACACACACACGTATATATATATGTACCGCATATTGACTTAGCCCTCGCGAGGAAATTAATGGTTAGTGCGCGATTGCTAACGCCGCGCGTCGTCGGCTGCACGAGCAGAAGAGGAGAGGATGACTAGGAACATTGTTATATTATAACACATAATATACGCGGCGCCGCCGTATACATCATCACTTGGCAAACGATATATTTATTCTAGTGTACAGTGTACCTACCATCATCGCCGGGAATCTGGAGGTACAGACAAACAATGAGCTTATTATAGTTATTAGAATACCGCGGTGACCCGTGAGCATGGATGCGACCTATAACATTTTAAATTTTTTTCCTCCGCACACAATGTGTAAAATATTTAAATACATGTCTGTAACTTGGAAATGTACTCCGCGGTTGAATAAGATGTATACGGTATACCTATATATATATACCTTCTGGAAAACAATTCAAATACTTGTATGAATGATGTGCGTATTTTCTGTGCTCTGCAGTATAAACCAACTGTACTACAATATCCGTTTGAGTGCGACGAATTGTTTCAATGAATACGATTTTACAAGACAATTATTAATCTCATAGTATACGTTAAATTTGCGCTTTTGGAACAACACAAAATGCATCGTAACAGTACGCGTACCATTTAAGGCCCTGGTGCGACTGCAATGATATTTCCAAGGAACTATAATATAATAAATATATAATACGAGTATTATATAATGACACGGTATCATAGTATATTGGCTGTAACATTTTACACGTATATGCTGCATACATTAATTGATGTTATATTATATAGTATCTAAACACACTCCAACACGCAGAAATTCAATATTGTCGTTGTCGTTTTTCAAGCTAATAATTTTCACGGTCGATTCAAAATATTATTCGTTTTTAACTAATAATAATAAATTACTATACTCGCATTACTGAATGAATGTTATGAATGTTAATGTATTTTACGAAGTACATTGATCAACATTTTGACAACAATTTATATACACACACTATAGGACCTATACTAGTATAGGTACAGTGTACTTGGTACACATCTATAGTCGTACGCAAAATATTTTTCAGAATCAGTATGCAAATTCAAATTTTGCAAAAATTGTTAATTATTTCTAAGTAATTGAAACCATTAGAGAAGTATAGAGTGTATATTCACAAAATGTTGCAGAATCAATTCTATTATACACATGTTCAATAAAACTTTTCAATTGATAAAGAAAATTAGCGATTTTCAATTAAATTATCTACTTGTAAATTATGAATACTATATATACTAAATATACAAAATTACTAAGTTTATCAACAATGTACGTGTTTGTTGATTCTGCGTTCTGACAAAATAATTTTATTGGTTTACTAACAAATGGCCCAGTGTTTAAGTTGACTTGCTAGTTTTCGTTATCTAGTATAACCGTTCAATATTAATGGGTCGCCATATCGAAATGTTTTTGGGCCAAAGTGTACACCCTCCGTAAAAACATATTAAGATCAAAGTCAATGAACCCTAAATCGAATAACTTTTTCTTTGCTTTAATGATAAGGAACAAAAGCCAAAGAGGTAATTAAATGTTTTAAATTGCATATATTGAAAAAGGCGCACCATGATCATCAGCAATGTTTCCCTTTACAAATACCTCGACATCACAACCGTTAAAGAATTAGCAACTACATACTACAATCGATTCCATTCCAAACTTGTCTCCAATCACTAACCCTTTAATAAAAATAAAAGTCATCTCATATCAAACCCAAAAGGACGCCTAAAAAGGAACTGGTCCCGTGGTCTCTTACAATAAAAATAAAATCTTGGCATAAATCATTTAACTGTTAATTAAATAACAAATTATAGGAAGGTGCTGCCAGTGGGTTATGTTCATATTATTTATCATATTTACTTATTATATATATTGTTATATACTATTGTACAGATTGTAAATTTAACATTAGTAAAAATAAAAATACATCGAAAAGAGTTGAAAGTCCATGTACGTTACGCAAAATAAAAATACTGCCAATACACTGTTGTTTTACCCATTCGAGCACTGGACCCAATAGTCGTTGCCCGTTATTAAACTTTGCATTTTTTTCCACATGCCACCGAAACGATGTTTTATTTATTATGTAAATAGTCATGTCAACGACACCCATTTAAGCTTTGTATATACGCGGAGATAAAGTTTGCACTTGATCCAAATAATTTACCATCTACATTCTGCAGTACTTCAAAGCTCTTTTACAATAATATGCATCGGTATTAGTTTAAACTACGTGGCTATATAATATGATAATTAATGTTTCCGTATTAACACGCCGCATTTTATTGCATAATTTATCAAATTTTATAGTATTTATAATAAATTAGATCAAATTATGGACGCAACACCAAAGGTATAAACAACATAGGAAATTACCTCGTAAAAGCAACTTGATATTTTTTATAATGCTTTTTGATATTCCAGGTTGGCTTGATTTCTAATGGAATAATAATAGTAGATGGTTAAAGAAAAATAATAGCCTTTTGCTATATACAATATATATATATACGTATGGTACTAGAACTGCTTCACTGTAGTATACCAAAGAAAATCTAATTCAACGAGTTACCCATTCGTTCGTTCATTTTTAATAAACCTTGTTAATGCACAATTTTACAACGAATAAATTAACTACGCATGCACTTTTGCAGCAGTACAAGCGTACATGCATTTTTGTATGATAAAAATTCCAAACTTCTAAAGACACTTTGAAAAGTAACTCGTAAACACAGGTTTGATTAAAATTGCACACGTTAATAATGCATTTTTGTTTAAACTCGCACGCACACGTTTATAGTGCAGAAGTTAACGTCGGTCGGAATAAACTGTTATTTAATTCCCATCGGGCTGCCACACATATGATAATATTATTACAAAGCGTCGTCGGTACGTGGTGTTCTTTTAACTTTAAATTATTCCATCTGTATTTATTAATAAGGCTCTGACGTGTTCTGTTTGGTCGAGCGATTACAATATGTATAGTACGTGCGTATACACAGTTCAAGTTGTTTTCGATGGCTTCTGACAGCCTACCGTATCAGTGACGTTCATTGGCCCGTATACCCCTTCGACACTATCACTGCATATATAGTTTTACTAGCGAAGACCTTTATTGACTGATCATGCTACTGAAATCATTTAGCCCGCGATGTAAACAAGAAAACGCGATTGATAGCCGTACTATATACGCGTAAGAGTTCTATGTGTACAATTTGAAAGGGTCCGCGTAAAGTACGACTTTGAATTATAAATTTCGCAACACGATTGAGACACGCGGGGTCTCATGTGTGCTGCGTGCACAACAGAGGCCGCGATCAATCTGGTTTGTTTTTCTGCCCCTTCGCCGAGAGTAAAATTTATGCCATTTACGAAACACTCCACCGCCACCGCCGCCCGCCAACTCGCCGCTCGTAACGTAATCGTTCAGCTTTCTGACTTCCCGGCTCGACGTACAGTTCTTGCTCCCCAGCCACATTAGAAAACACTCAAACAAATATTTACATACTTACACATCCCTCCGCTGCAGCCGCACGTCAAAATGTGCGAGGTTCGCGAAATCGTTTTAAATCCTTTCTACGCGCGAGCTTTGCAGACTCGCGTTGCACGGTATGTAAACTTTGCAAATAATTATTTTTTTTCCCAATAACACGTTACTATCTGTCGAAAAACCAGTGGATTCCTAGAATACTGCAGAGTGTTGTCCTCGGTACACCTATGACGTGTTGTAACGCATCGAAGAACACATCGGGTTTAGTCACTGGGCTCAGGTAGTAGGTGCACCACCGGTTTTTCACGGCCAACCGGAGAAGAACTCACGATGAAATTTGTTTATATTTACGTGCGTCATCCTATGGGAGAGGATGACTCGTGCGCGTCCAAGTGAAACAATAAATTAAGTGCAAACGTCGAAAAAGCGGTCGCGCGGGAGTAGGAGGGATATGTATGATATCTATGATACGGGATCTTAAACGTCTTTACGCACGTAATAATTATTATTATTATTATTATAAAATATGTTATATACGCGTGATGGGATACCGCGAGCCGCGACCGTGGGCACTGCAAGCATACAGTTGTTATCTGAAAAACGCGATCAAATTGCCTTTACGTGCGCGAACGCGTCGTATCGGCGGCCGTTATCATTCATTCGACCGTGTTTCGAACAAAGAGCCTAGCGGTGAACGCGCAAAAGGGTTAAAGGATAAAACGTATCTCAGTGCGCGTTGGTCGTCGTGCGAAACGCGCAGGTCGACGCACACACGTATTATTATATACATTTGTACCTATTTATGTATGTATATATATATAGGGTCGGACGAATGTACGTGGGTGTTCCGGTGGCATAGCAGAAACGACGACGGTGGCGGTTGCCCGGGCCACGTTAATTGCACCCGAAAACGACGTTATCCCGGTCCCCGCGCCCCGCGACACTCCACTACCGTAAGTTGTGTAAGCTTCCTCAGCTGTATATATATATATATATACATGTATACATGTGTGTGTGTGTGTGTGTGTGTGTGTGTGTGTGTGTGTGTGTGTGTGTGTACACAGACAGAGTACACTAAACGTGCCGCGAATTCGGCAAATAAACAATTTCGGTCGCGTCTAATAAAGTAAAATGTAAACGCGATTCCGCTCGTACATATCTCTATATAGGTACCGTTCGTTTGCACAGGATGTTCACACACACACACACACACACACACACACACACACACACACACACACACACACACACACACACACACACACACACACACACACACACACACACACACACACCGCAGCATCAGTAGCTATCGAGGCAGTTAAGTTAATCTCCCGCACGTATAATATATATGTACACGACGAGTCCATTGCCGGTACGCCGACTGCAGTGCGAGAGAACAAATACACGCGGGCACAGACGAGCGTAATACCAAGTTTTGACAACGTATGATAATAATGTTTTATGCTCTACATTCACGTGCTGTGCCTACGCGTATGCGCATTCATCACCGTTAAGCTCGAATATTGTGATAGGTTACGTCCTATCGTAAAAATGTACATATTATGGTCTATTGTTATGCGTTTAACTCGAAAAGCGAGACATCGTATTCGGAACGAAAGTTTAAGCGAATTCAACATCTCTTATATGCGCATAAAATACAGATGTACAGCTTAAAAGATCGCATACAGTAGTGAAAATAATCGGTCATTTCAAACTTGAAAACTTTTATAGGAAAAAAATCAAGGGTCCTAAATCTTTCGAGTTTCAACACCGGATAAAATAGATTAACGTAAGTCTCGCATTACATTTTCAAACCATAAAACACAAAACCACTCGGTTTATCAAAAGAAATATATGTACTGTTGCCGTGGTCGGAATTTTTAGTTTTTTTCTTCATTTTTTCGTTGCAGTGAGAAAATCAAAAAATGAGGTATTTAAAGCAGCATCTATATAAGTGCGAAAACTTTTGGTGTAAATTTACTACCCGAAAAAGTGTTAACAGAAGAAAAAACATAACATTTTTTTGTTTTGTTTATACGAACTCTTAAATTACAAAAACTATTTCGACATTGTAACACGTTTGCTATATAGTAAAACATCTGTTATCATAGGGACAGGTGAAGGAGAATTGTTAATGTTTTTAATCGTAACAATTTATTAACTTTTTTTATTTTAATATCATTAATCATTTGTCTAATCATAATTATCCATTGAAAATACGGTTTTTCCCCATTCATATGCAGCTATTTTGCGGTTTAATTAATATTCACACGGCTAAAACAAAGTGCTTTTTATTCTCATTTTAATCGTTCTATAAATTAAATTGCAGTGCTTAACTACGTCGGTCATATTATATTATACACGATAATGTTTACTTAGGTGATGATAATAATTATTTGCTGTTCCGGGCACATGATTATTCTACAACATGAACGTTTCCAAACATTAATTATTACTTCATCGTTTTATTCCAGATTATCCCCAACAAACTCTGTACAGTTAATACAGGCGTATCGATATAGAAATGCTCGGCGGAAGGTCGTTGGGTTGCGGGGTAGACGGTGGTGGCGGCGTCCCATTCATTTAAACTAAACAAATGATGCGATTGGTAGGGTTTTTGGAAAACATTTTAGACAGAAATGAGTGGCCATATATAATATGGGTATGCAACCGCTGCAAAATCTATACGCATTTATATATGCTGGATATACTTTGAAAGTAGAACAATAAAACAAATTACTCGAATGGATAAAAAGTTCCCCCCTCCCCCCGACAACTATTTGATATACTCCACAGTCATTATTATGCACGATTTAATATTATTGTGGTGAATTCCTTTTCATCGCTGTTGAACGCTATTTTTAATGACTTTGAAAAAATCGTCTTACCATTTTGTTTTCTCAAAAAGTTATACGGTGCGGCGTAGGTACTTTAATATAGGTAATAATATACTAACAGCATTTTTTTTATATGATTTTTCAAACGTTACTCGTTCCTTTATGCATTTATTAGTCATTTCTTTGAGAAGAGAAAAAAGAGAAATGTTCATACATAATTTTTCCATGTCATGTACCTACATTGTGCTCATAAATATTTAATTTTAATCAAAAATAACTGTCGAAAAGTCTGCTAAAACAGTGATAACGGAATAATTACTGGTATATTATAGACTTGGCACTGATAACAAATTTGATTAGGTAATACTTGTATAATATTTTTAATGATTGCTTAATGATGTTTTTTAGACGTCTTAATTGAAATAATTCGTTAATAATTTCTTAGAAGAGCATATTATAATGTATACGTTAGCAAAACACGCAGACTCACGGTTTAGCAATATTCTATAAAAACGCAAATCTTTGGAATTTATGTGCTGGTAATGACAATTTATTTGTGTTGGACTTTTGTTTCTTATTAAACGAATCTCGATATTCTTACAACCGATTAATTTATGTCCTACCTTTCTAATGCTGTTCATATTATATAAACTATACACTTGTCGAAGATATAAGTTCATTCATTCTTTATATATTACGTGTGTATATAATATTTTTATATTTAAATATATGCGCTCGATTACATCAGTTTTGACTCTTATCATCAATAAGAATGAATCATAACATTTTTTCATAAAGCATGCGGTAATTAAATATTTGAAGTTATTATAATATATTTCAAACATCACATTTATAAGTCGATTAAACAATTCAAAAAACACTATAAGCCGGGTACCAAGTATTATTTAAAATTAACCTCAAACGCAACAATGTGGTTTCAATTCAACGTTGTCGAACCTAACCTAATTCGTATGGGCACATTGATTTAATTCGTATTAATATTATCATTATTACTTATTAGTACGTACTATGCAGTATGTGTTTAAACTCGGTTGGAAAATAATGATCACAATCATATACATAGCTTGAAGATCAAAGTCTATTTAAATATGTTTACCACATTACTCGCGTATATTATGACGTATTTGTACAATGTACTGGTGAAATACGATTTTTATTCGAATTCAATGGAGTTGATTAAAGTTTAAAGAGGGGAAATAGGATATACGAATATTTTAAATTTTTATGTCTGATCGTCGTGATAACGGGAGAAAAAATTAAATAAATAACTATTCGATAACCTTTTGACTTCGGAGAAAAACGTTAAATATTGTTTGTAATGCGATTTTACAACAAAAGCATATTTTGAATTCGATATCCAGTAATGAGTTCATGCGAATACACGCAATGTTATAAGCACACATTGAAGTACCGGCGAATATTATAATATTATGGTTGCAGTATGATGGGTGTTTATCGTACGGTTATCAGTTTACGTACATCAATTATTGTTAAAATTACAGACTTGACTGCAGATTAAGGTGACCTAAATATGTATTTAGGTATATTTATAAGTGTATATATTTTAAGTGTATGTATATTATATTTGAAGATGATAATAATAATAATAATAAAAAAAACCTAAAGTAACAAGAACGCTTATTTAATATGATAGTATAACATTGAATTTATATATTATGATTCTACGGGGTTGTTCAATCACGCGACACAAATGAATTTGTATTCAAACGCATTTCGATTTATCGTCCTGTAACAATAATTCAACATATTGTCAGGCTGTAAAAATATAAACTATAATATAATAGCTCTCTTAATAATGATAAAAAAATCATGTCCCATACAACGATTTTACAAGCGCGCAATGATAGCTTTGTACTGCGAACAAGGTGTTATTGTTAAAATAATATCATCATATTATTGTTATTATACTGCAGCTAGGCTCTCTATTACGACAAACGTTTCTATTATTTCTTGGGATTGTTTATCTAATTTTTGAAAACTATTCCAGTCGCACCGTCATTATTTTCACAATATTAACATATTATACTACCTATATCAATCGATCGTTGAGTATTATACATTTCATCCTATGTCATCGCGGATATTCATTATTTATAATAGATTATTTGCAATCGTTCGCGGACCACGGTGGTTTGTCGACGAGTTGCTACAACACGATGACGGACATCGCAGCTCGTTACGGTCGTCGAGACAAATCCAATAACACCACAATGTACTGCACTGCCCCATACGAATATATCCAAAACTGCAATACGATTTACAGTATGTCCGGAATGATTGAACCGTTCCACGCAGGATCATAACGATTTACGCGATGGTCTAACCGTCTCTCGATTGTCATTTTATCGTTATTTCTTCTTATATTCGTATATGTGGGGCACGCACGAATGTAACAGTAAATAATCCGTATGAGAATTATTACGTTACGGCGAACATCAATACGTCCACCTGCACGTGTCACGACGTATTTCGAGTATACAACCCGTGACGTTTGCCCAACACACGCGTGTAATAATGGTATACTACTATATAATGTATTCCGGTGTAAAAAAAATAAATAAAATAAATTTCACGGCCGAGGAGACGGAAGACTTTTATGCGATTTTAATTGCCAACACGCGCTGCAAAACATAATACGTAATACCGGATCGCAAGAGAGACAACATAATATATAATATATTATAATACCGCATACATAGGAAAAGAAAAGAAAGAATAATTTATTACTTGTCTTCACGTGTGCTATTATAATGCTTGGCCCAGACAATAACATGCGTGGTCTAAAAATTGTTATAGTATAATAATTATTCCTTTCCGATCGATTACGCTCTTTTGTACAACACACCTCGATTGCCAGCCACCACGGGGAAAATCGATTATTTTATAAATCGTAATAGGTACAATATGATTTATCTTCTGGCTATGTACCATGTATATAATATAGGTATCACAATAATTAAAGTTTCCAAAAGCTTTTACACGACCGACCCGGACCGCGTTCATTAAGTCTTAACGTCTTCCACGCACAAAATGGTGATGTTTAGAAAATACGGTGTGCACCGGGGGATCCGAACGTTGTAAAATAATCTGTCCGAGATCTGTTCAGCAGATTTTGTTCTCATATCGCATTCGTGCGATTCGAAATATTATTGGAGACGTTCACCTATATCATTGATTAAAATAAACTTATTAAGTATATTTAATCAATGCCTATATTGTAGTGAAATAATAAATCATTTACTGCATATTCTCAGCAACGAGCAAATCGATATGACTTGTCAGACATTTACGTAATCTTTCGAAATATTTTTGAATTCCATCCGGATATCTTAGTATTATTTTGTTATCGCATTTTCACTGTTCCTTGGACGCAATCGAAACGGGTAAAAATTATTTTCCGAACGATTGCAGTACACGCACGGTTTGGGCTAAATATATTATGAAGCACAAGGATAATAGAATGACAATAATATTATACGTTTTCAAACGTTGCGCAATAGTCGCGTTCGACACGAACACGCGCACTCGTAGTTAAGTTGTAGTGCATAAATATATTATATTTAGTTGGATAATTCAGGCGTTAGTTAATCGATCGATAACGAGACTACTTGAATAATTTTATTATTTTAGAACCATTTTTTTTCTCCTCAACGAGTTTTGTTTTTCTACGCGCACTCGTGCGTGCACTGCAAACGCACTTTTATTCGATTTATTAATATATTATGATATAATCAAGGTAGCGACGATTCGTAAACCGAAATCATATTGTTTGCCCTCAGATTTATGACCGCACGCGAGCAGATCACGGACGGCTAAAATAAAACCGAACGAACGTTTTCATTAATCAACATAATATTATAATATACTACGCCATGATGATATTATACGAGTTTTCGGTGTTAATAACAACAACGTTTCGGTTGGAAATGATTTTCTATTTCGCGAGCCGATGTCGTGGACGGTGCAGAGTTGCATATTATAATAATACTACTACTCTTCATAATACACTGTAGGCCGCACGCTTGCGAGACGTGTTCCATCGTTGCACAAGGGCCCGTTTCAATGCCTCCCCCCCTCAAATTCAAATATGGAAAAAATTTCGATGCCAATCGCTTGTGAACAATGGCGTATTTACGGGGGGGGGGTTCCAAGGGTACCCCCAGAACCTCTCATAAAAAAAAAAAAAAAAGGAAAACTAAAAATTATAATATATTGGCAGATACTGATTCATGTAGGCACGCGCGGACATGGTTTTTTTCCCGTGAACAAAATATTTTTATGAAATACAGTTTAAAATTACCTAACGGAAGCGGTCAAACGCTCAAAAACCCGCCACAGTGCGTAACAAAACTTTGTATTGTATCTGTATATATAATGTATTTCCACTTTATAAGATACCGGTATCAGAAAAATCAGCTATTATAGAAACCGTCCAAATATTCTTATCGCAAGTAATTGACGACGCACACCATTCTCCTATAAATTATTTCTAGGTAGCTATTAATCTATTTAATTATTATTAATTTACAGCATCAACTGGCCAACAAGTGTTCATTCAGAACAATGTTTACCTACTATTTATTATCTGTCAAAGATTAGCGAATGATATGATCAATGATCATAATATGGACATTTTTTGTCATAATGTCATATTTCTACGATTTCTTAAATTCTTATTATAAAGCTTTAATTAATTGTATGTATTAACGCCAAGGCTGGGCATTAACGAGTTAAAAGTTAAAATTAAGGTAAAACGTTAAGTTAATTTTATTCAAAACTGTCTAAATTAAGTTAATTTTTGTCCAAAGAATAATGCAAATTATTGCATGAGGTTTTTAATATACTTATAATTACTATTTTGATATGAATTTTCTGTAGACGAAAATAATATGAAATATAACTTTAATAGTCATAATATGGGCTGTATAATATCTACTTACACGTTTATCATTATCAATTATATTAATATTACTAATATTTTCAAAGGTAGGTAATAATGATTATCGCATTGATGGGTTATCTGAAGTGGATGTCAAATGTTATAAATGCAATAGGTAATCGGCAAGTCCGAATTTGGTTCCGCAATAATTACCGGTATTATAACAATAGATTGGCTATGATGTCCATTTATAGAAAAGATTCTGTCGTAGAATCTTTGACCAAAAGATCCTGATCTCCAAAAGAAATTTTGGTTGAACTTAGTAAAAAAAAAGACGACTAGATTTCGTACTTTAAAATAATAAAATATACTTGTGTTATAATTAACCCATGAAATTTAAAATACCAATTAAAATATAATAAAACAGCTATTTTCTATTCTTATAATCTTCTAAAACTACCTATGTTATAAAGAAATTATAGGACCCCCCCCCCGAAAAAAAAAATTGAAAATACGCCACTGCTTTTGCAATATCAGTAGGTTGCACTCGCGTGAAGTGCGTGCCAGCAAGAATGAAAAATAAATAATACAATAATATGATCGTTGATCACCTACGTGCGCACTTGTATTGCATAAACACAACGCCGTAATACCTTTATTGTTGTTATTAAATTTATAATATAAATTATTATTTTTCTTGCTCGAGTTTCTCGCGGGAAGCTCGCGTGGGACGAATTCCGGCTAGGGTTCGATGAGATTGGGTTCAGCGTGTTAATGAATGCGGCATTTTTACCTTGGTTCCGCCAAAACTATAGAGCGGGTAGATACACATGCACAAACTATTATAATATTTACATTATAACGCTTACAATAATATTGTTAAATAATATATCCATTCCATGTTGAAACTCCCCCGATGATCAAAATATTTTTACATCAAAATAACGTTTGGAGATTGCTTGTTTTTAAATCATTATATATATAATATAATATATATATATCATATACTTTCTTAATACGCATTCACTATGATGATATCTGCAAGTCTTAGGACGAATAAAATAAAACGTAAAAACATGTAAAAACGAATGTAATATTACCCACGAGGAACACTTTTGTGAACTTATGACCCAAAAATACCATTGAATTATCCCAGTAATTAACTTGTCGTTCACGTGCGTATTATCGTACGTAAAGTACACATACACATAGTGTAATAATATTACATACGTGTTAAAAATTTCTAAATGTTTACTTGATGGTATCGTTGTTAATACGACCGTAATAATACATCAGGTGCGTGTGCGTATTGCGCACAAAATACGAATTCGTTGTAATGTACAGCGTTCATACCAGTGCAGCGATACGCATATTATATCATAACATATCATACATTGACGCGAGTGCTTGCTAATATTCGTCTTTTGCACATGCGCGTAGGCGATCTCTGTGCTTACACATATTATTGTATTTTAGTGCATGATATTATTATTATTATTTTTTTTTTTTTCCAAACAATTTCGTCGTTTTGAACATTGCTAAAAGGAAACGCGTCACGTACTATATAGAGTACAGTAGTACACCATATTTATTATTATTATTCATATCTAAATACTGATGACGCAGAATGGACAAACGACAATATTATAATAAATATTATACTATGAACGTGCAGTGTATATAGAATAATCGGTTTCCTATGGCTCGTAACGCGACAACTGTTTGATATCCATTCGACTAATTGAAGCGTTAATTATAGGATGGCACATATCGCGGGTTGAATAGAATATAACGAACATTATATACGCGTGTAGATAATATTATTCATATGCACTAGCGGTGTCTCGTTCGTCATCGTTATCGTCGTCGTCGTCCCCGTCGTCAGCCGATTACGTTGAACCCGCGCGAATGGATTGTCGACAAAATTTAATAATTATTAATCATTTCGGCCTGAATAAGCAAAAAAACAAAAACTAAAATTCCCTTGAAAACTGCATTAATTGTGTGGACGATATGAAAAACGAAAGAAACGGACAACAGAAAACGTACCCTCAAAACTGTTTAAAACCCGATTTCATAATTAACGGCTAGTTAGGAAAAACATTTCGGTCATTTAAAACGCCGAAAACCGATGGAAGGTATCAATGTTTATGCTGATATATATTATGTGAAAAATAGAAACCGCAGCTGGTTGAACGCATATATTATAATAGTAATAGTAATACATAGTATAATAATGTAATATGTACAATAACAGTATCCATAAGAAGCACATTTTTGGTCGAGCTTATGCATCGTTCAATGCGGATTCCGAAAAAATAAAGAAAAACGTACTTAAATATTATTATGTATAATACGGTATAGGATATAGTATAATAGTGTGCAGTGATCGACGCCCGTGAATTTTTATAACAGCGACGGTGTAATATTTTGCACTCGAGTACAATATAATAAAGTATGTAGCAACTAATCAGCGATTATATGATACCTAGACGAGGAAATCGCGTCGACTCTTTTTACGATTATTACAGGCAATATTTTATCATCAGTTTTCTGTTTATAATATTTTTAACGGCTGGAGGAAGTAGTGCACATAATTTTATATGATAGTAATATTTATTAATATTATAAATCATTATAGTTGCCATTATTCCCAATAAGTGGTGCGCGGACGATCCCATTCCGGAAACTTGTCGTCATGTTTCATGTTGCAAGCACATGATATTATTATTATAGTAAACAAGAGTGCAAACACTGGGCACACGTTAAAAAAAAAAAACCTGTTTTCCAACGAATCGCTAACCGTGAAGTCTCACTATAATAGATATATGTATAGAACAGCGATTGTCCGAGCCGTCACACCTCGCGCTCGGTCTTCGTCGTTACTCAGCGTGCGCGCATTTGCATATTATAACACGCAGCATTATTATTTCCATTATTATCGTTTTATTATTCTTTTTTTCACGCCACCACCGCCGCAACGTTTATCGCATAATTGAGTTATTATGATCGGATATTGTCGTATAAAACTAAAAACCACCGCGATTACGACGGCGTGTTCATAAAATATATAACAATGTATTGGTACGTCGTCGTACACATCGGATCGTGTTTTCACGTACCTATAAGTACACACCATCTCGACACGCACCGTTAAATGATGAAAAAGCTGCGGATTGTGTTCCTCCCCCTTCCGATACGTTTCTAATGACGTATAATATATTATAATTATATTGTTCCCGCGTACACTTTTTCCGCGTATCTCCGCCAACGTGTGGTAAAAACAAATAATCAAATAATTCAGTTGTACAGCACGTATATATTTTCCCGATCCCACCCGGTTCGGTTTTTGCATATTTTTTTCATACAAATATTTTCTGCGAAATTTCTACGGACTGAATTTGTACGGCAACCGCCATCTACCTGGAAAATTCAATTATCCACGGGTGGAGCAAACGTATACATTTGGAAAGCTGCGAACGCAGTACAAACACGTGTCTTCGGAATCAATGAAACCACGATGTAGTAGTTCCGTGCCGCGCGTTATTGCTGCACCACCGCGGTGTACACGCGCGGACATGATACATTATAAATTATAATAATAATGTTATAATAATAAAATGTACGCGCCTCTTTTGAAAACACATTGTTATGACGTACAATATATTATATCCTCAGCGCGCACCGTCGCCGAGCCCGTCGAGATGTGTAGGCTTTTTGGCGCACTGCTAACATAAATTCCGGTCCCGGACACACGAACACTATTTGGCACACGTACATGCCCGCGGTGTACGTACGCGCACTACACAAGTCCTGAGCCCTCCCCCCTCCCGAGTATTTACACTGAAAGAATATATTATTATATATTTATCAGGAATTGGACGTAGGTCGCAGTGCCGCCGGCCGCCGAGAGTCTGCATAATACGGTTTTATTATTATTATTACTATTCCGCTAGGACTGCTACTGTCTTTTCTGCGACAATGTATATAATATATTATTATAACGTATGTATTCACTGCACTCGAGTCGTCTTGATTAAATCGCAAACAGTTTAAACCATATACGATTTTGCGGCAATCGTTCGCATCGAGCGTAGTATTATGTATAACAATAATAATTTTGATCGGTATACGTATACATAATATTATTGTTTCTGGAAACGTGCATTTAGTATTATTATGAGCGGAGCCCACGAATAACATCATATTATTATAAAAATGCGATCAACGACCGGTAAAATACTGTCTAAAAAAAAATGCATCGACCGCGTATCAGTCGCGACGGGATGATTGTTGACAGAAAGCTGCAAGAGTTGAAAAATATCGTTTAAAATAAAACGCGTTTAAATAATAATATTATGCAAGACGAGCTGGAAAATCATCGCGTTCCCAGAAGTTACGAGAGGATATTGTGCATATAGTACATTACACGTTTTAAATGATTGCTACCTTCGAATACCGCGAGCTGCAATGTTGTTAGGATAAAAACGCGAACATTTCGGCGTAAGTACATATTATTATAGTAACATGTAGTTTGGCGTAAAGCTGCAGTGTATCGCGAATAATACGCGTATGCCGTACGTATGCAATATCATAATAATAATATTGTAATGATTCATGACGGAGATAATAATATATATATATATATATATATATAAATAATCATGCTGTAATTGTAATAAAATATAATATGTACACAAACATTTTGTGATATACGACCGGAATAATTATTACGAATTAATTGTGCGGTGCGGCGCTGGGAAAAAAACCGTTTTGTACGGTACAAAAAACAAAAAAAAAAAAAAAGGAAAAAATTGTGCACATTTTGTGACCGTTGCCCGGAACGCGTCATTACAGCGGCGACTTGCAGATCGTTAAACGCAAAAAATAAAAAGCACCACGGCGCACAATGTTTTCACAAAATACAATGGTACATATTATTATTATTATTATTTTGTTATAATATCATACGAAACTGTATACGATGATGTAACTTGTGTGGTACGTATCATATACAGTTCTATATGGTATCTATAGTTGTTGTTATAATATATTATTGTACACAGCGCACAGCACGTCATCGTCGTCTTCGAAATATTATAATAATAATAATGATAATAGTAACATAAAAAAAAAAAAAAAAAAACGATTCTATATTATATTTACTATTATTATACGCCATGTACTACAACATCACCACTACCATCCTAGTAAGAGTATCTGTTTTTATCCGGCTGGAGGTCCGCCGCGAAAACAAAACAAAAATAACGAACTGAATTTCATGGAATCGATCGCCACGATAATACCATATAGGTATAATAATATACCGTCGTATCGCGCGCAACCACTATTATTGTGTGCTCCTAAATAATAATAATATGCGTCGAACGATAATAATATTATTATTATCACGAGTCATCATCATCCAGGTGCCGCCGCTGTTGGAGTGCAATGGTTGCACAATGTTGCAGATGTGTAAAAGCGCCGAAACGTCTTAACGCGTATAGAATAATTTATTCCGTTTTATAGCGACGACGCGTCTACAGTTTCTCGGCTGTTCTAAATAATTAACTGCAATCGAATGGGATCCACACGAGTGTGCTAATATTATACAACTCAATTATAATAATTAAATAATATAATATATAGGTACCCACTTAGTAACACAGTGACGCGACGACGGATTCGAGACGTTTTCCGGGACATGCGCGCGCACGTACAGTTGTTAATATTATTTACAGCGGTATATTGTTCATCGTTACAACAAATCATATTATTTATGGCACGTTTAATTTATGCGTAATTCATGCGAAAACCAAAATGCAGGTTTCACGGAAAAACGTTTTGCTTCGGGGCTACGAGATCGGAAAAACGTTCAAAAACCGAAATGGCGCAAAAAGAAATAAACCTCTATATAAAGTGTTGACAGTGTGTGAAATACGAGATTGTTTTATGGCAAAAAAAAAAAAAAAACGTCGTGTAGGTACAATATAATACAAATTTTCAGAACGCGCGGCTACGCTGGTCTTCAAATAAACGCGCGTTTATAACGTAACGAAAACATCACCCTGTATATATATATATATATATATATATTATTTATAGACGTGCGTTTTTCGCTGTATTCGTTGAAAAATGTAATTTGGACCTGCACACGGTACTATAATATATTGTACGTATAACATGTGTGTGTGTATATTATGTACGCACGTTTTCGTGTCATTTTTTATTAATCACGCATTGTGGCCTTGATGTGCATTACGGTAATTAAACCACGTTTAACACGTAGGTTTTAAAATATACAATAATAATAATATTACGTTCGCGTTGTACTCTAGCTGTTTTCGGCGCGCCGTGAGAGAGCGTGAAACGTCGTCCGACGTACGTACAACATATGCAATACTGTAATTAGCTTACGAACTGAAGCCGCGGGCAGAGGTGATAACATAAAAACCAGAAGTCGTTCGTACAATAATATAGGAAACGTTATAGGGAAAATGACCGGATCATAAAAACGGACCCCGTAAATGACCACTACAAAATTTCATTACACGGACCAGCCGTAATATACACGTACGAGGCGAAATAATACGATGCTTGATAACAGAGCAGCTAGGTATAAAATATATTATACGCTGGTGCAGTCCCGCCGTGTTTTGATACGAAATGGACTTTTTCCTCCGCGCCCGACTATATTATTCTACTTTCTTTTTCGTTTGTATCTGCAACCGCGCTTGTCCGTCAACTATATATATATTATATTATATATATAGCTATATAATATATATATATATATTATATTATACAAGTATGTATAATATAATATGTATATACTATGTGTCGTTTAATCCCGTCAAACATGCATATATATATACATATATATATACTGTTTACATATTATTATTATTATTTACGCGACGAGTGGCTTTATATAATATGCACGATGATATTATTACATCCGAACGACCGGATCCGGCTGAAATCATGTGCGAATCGAGAATTCGCTTATTACCTACGGAATGTTAAAAAAAAAACGTCCCGCCTGAATATTGCTGCACGCGAATAATAATATAAACGTGGCCTTAAACGTAATCGATAAGTCGCGATTGACATTAAAAACTTACATAAATTCAACGAGAAAAAAAATGCTCTGATATAAAAATATTTCATTTTCGTAGTAAAAATAAATAAAAAAATTAAATATGATTTATAAATACATTGGCAATCTAATATTATACATGGATAATACAAGAGTATTTAAATTAATTACACAAAGAAATAAATACATCATAATGTATACTTGAACAACAGGAAAGTAATAGAAATAATTTGAAACATGTAATTGCAACGATGATTCGCACTCGCAGCTAATGTAGCAGTCATAAGTTATAAGTACCTATATCTTATAATATTCTTATGTAGGTAATCGTACAATATATTATATTATAATACACTGACACTCGCAGTTTTCGACGGTGTCCCCCCCCCTCTTGTCGATTTCTATACACCAAAACGATTTTGGTCACCCCTGCAGATACATACATTACGCGTTTTATTGTAATAGCGGTACCTATGTGTACGGTATACCCACACTAGCCTTACGCATCGTATATAATATATCGATATTGAATACAGTATCGACCAAATGCAACGTTTTCGTCGAACATCCGGCATAGAAGAATATTACTATCCCATTATAATATTGTTGTTCTATCATATAAATATTATCGCGACTATACTGCGTTTCTCACGTGTTACGCGTATAATATTATTACAGTACTACAATACACGTGCGTATATTATGTACGAGACGCGTGTTTCGAACGTATCGTGATACTGTTAATATTATTGTAACTTTGTATAATAATTATTATTGTTCAGTATCAAGTATGTGGGACCGTGCTACGCGATGCGTCCATGGACGACTGACCGACTGCAGCAGTGAACGCGCGTTCCGTTATATTTATTACACGGTGCTCTGCGCTGCTGCAGTATACGTATGTATGTATAATAATATGTATAATAATACAACATGTACACATGCACGCCACTGATTTAACAAATCATCTAATTGCAGCGTTCGTTTTATTGTTCTCGTGTCCATGATTTATTATATCATTCAACGTTGTCATGCTTTACACACACTACACTCAAACACACGCACACGTACAATGAGCAAAAAAAAAAAGCCATGGACGTCACAATAATATATATATATATATATATACGGTGGTTTGTGTGTATCACTCGTTAGCCAACGAAGAGAGAGAGATAGAATAACAAAAGACGTACGAGACGTCGAAAGACGAAAATTACGAATAAACAAATCGCGGGAATCTACAAACATAAAACAATATAAAAGCGTCACTGGATCAATTGATCGGATCACTTTATCCCTACAGTATAAAGTATTGGATTCCAAAAGTTGTACCGTATCGGTTATCTGATAAGATGTTGGTAACGTGTATCTCTATTTGTTAAGATATTATAAAAAACGGAAATAGTTTTCATGAAATTAAATTTTCCTAAAAAAATTACAAAGCAGAAAACAATTTATTTTGGGAAAACTATTGACGTTTTTGGTTGAAACATTGGCTTGTTGTTAAATTAAATAATTTATAATAATATATTGTTCTGTGATAATATGTGACGTATTTAAGCGGTAACGTAAACCACCCACCACTGAGGAACGCCGATTCAAGGCCACAGTCACCCGATTCGGCAAATATACACAGTGTCTAATACCTGCAGCAACGCCGCCGGCGAACGCACGCCCGTCACTATAGGGTGTACACACCGTTTTGTATACGCATTATATAAATGTGCACATTGTTATTGTATCATTGTGCGCGTGCACTGTACGCAATGCACCGGCAAGAAATACAGGACTATCATTAAATGCGCAAACAAACTTTGCCGTTTGATTGCATGTACGCACGTAGGTGTATTATATCATATTGTAATGTGAGCGACATTTCCTATATTATCTAGCTAGTTCAACTACGTGTACTGCCTGGAACTGCGTGTCGATATACGTGTAAACACACGCACGCTGACAACGGCCTAAACGTAAATAGGTAATGTACGCATCGTTTGTGCGACGAGCTCGACAGACGACGCTGCTGATAATAGTATTAATCATTATACATTTCATTATTATATTATGTATTATTCCATGTTCATCATTTGCCACACTTACGCATATGTAACATCAACTACGTCCATATACCGTTTGTTGTATAATACAGCTGCACATTGTTACGCTACGAATTCGTACAGTATACATTATATGTCTACGCGTAATTTTATGTTCTAGACCTCGTATTGCAATAGGTATAGCGTTGCAGTTCTGCGTCTCAGATCTGAATATTTCGATTAAAAATTAATTTTAAAATGCATTTTTTCCTAGATTGCATCGAAAAATATGTTAAAATCTATACGATTCCGCAAAAAAGTAAAATAATGGATTAGATAGATTTTTTGTTCGAGTTTAAAGTGAGCCAATTGATAACATTTAGAAGTAGAGCTAAATCATCAACCTGTAGTAAGTTTTGACTTCTTTTACAATTATATACAATCATTATACAATAATGGTCGACAAATGCGAACGAAAAGAATTAAAAATGAAAGGATGGACATTTGAAGATCAACTTAAAGTTTAATTTTATTGTCATAACTATTGAGTTATTTTTCGATTTTTTATTGGCTATATTAATAATAATATTAAAATGAATACGTTTTGAAATGTACATGTTCAATACAACATTCATTATGCGGGTGTGTCACATAATCGGGTTTTGAATTAAGTATAGTTTTCAATACCATAAAATTTGATAAAACGGAAAAGTTACAACAATAACTAAATTAATGTTATTACTTTATTACTTGCGAACCGTTGAAACGTGAAATAATCGATGTGAATAAAAATCGAATCGGATAAAAATTACAGGTCGGACAATGAAAGAAGAAACTTTAACTTTAACTCACTACCTTTACGTTCATAACGCCATATTACTATTATATTATAATAGTCACTGTTGTAGTTATACACGATTGCGTCGACTGTTCGAGTTATTGATAAAATTACCATTCAGCATTAACGATCCACGCGTTGAACAAAAGACGGCTTATAACCGCAAACTGCAGCGCGCGGCAAAAACGATAGCGGGCCGGCGGTGTCGACTTTTCGACTTTCCGTGAATAGGAGGGGTTGACGGTGGGGTGATAATTTAAACCCCTGCAAGTCTAGTGTTATTAATGCATAAAATAGCCAACTTATTAATAACGTGACTCGAGGGTGTCAGACCCGTGACGATTGTAACACGCATTGATCCGAATACTGCAGCAACGTATATATTAGCGCTGCGTAAATCTGCAGCGTATTTTATTTTATATTTCAACGGGCGCGAGCTGTTGCACACGATACAGTTTCTGCATGTTCAATTAGAGGAATAATACTGCTATATAATATAATATTATAATACTATAGTATCTCGTCTCACCGATACATTTATCGTTAGAGCGCGCATGTGCCCTATAGGCCGTCTAGTATATTTATCGTATGGTAAAACATTTTAATATTAACAACTACTAATAAATATATGTATGAAACACAATCAAGTGAAAAATGAAAATTTGTAGTGTTGAAATTATACAATAATGAGGATAGTATAATGTATAAAATATTTATAAAAATATGGTTCGGACAGAGAGGGTGTAATTTTAGATTTGGATGTCCAAGTTTGAGATTCTGCACACGATTGCTTTCGGTGTGGTCATGGGGAGGTTGTTGATGCCTTCGTCGAATAATCGACATTTTTGAGTATTTTTCAACTATATGTTCAGTTTTTTGTTCATACTTCCGCAATAATATTTTGCAGTATGGGTCCTGGGCCTCGTGCAGTTACACTGTATTTGTCCAGTCTTACTATGCCTTGTTCTAATTATTTTCAAAGTAACCCATGTCTCTGCAAGCGAAACCCTGATTTTCTGGTCGTTCGATTTTCGATAACGTTCGGTATATCTGGGTTCTCGTCTTTCCATTCGTCAATCCTTTTAATACGTATCCATCGTTGTAGTGTATCCACTTATATAATACGCGTGTCACTGCACGGCCAGGTCCGACGGATTTCTCGCTGACGCGACGACATGACGATCGGAGGACGAGACGTGCGTGATATTTGCGGTCAACCGACCAGCGTTCTTTCCGTGCCGGTGTTTTGTTCGCTAATGGCAAACAAAAGGTGACTGTGGGCAGGAAGAATATAATATCTTGACGCTTAACCCCCGGCCGATTAGGTTGTAGGTTTAGACAAATTCGTCCGTGACATGTTCCTATTACCTATTTACTGCACGGTTTCGCTGCCGGCGCAAACGTTTACAAACACTCATATAATAGTGTATTCCGTTATACATTTCGTATATTGTCGCACGTGTTTTGTTCGCGTATAATTTCATCTGGATTGTCAAAGTCTGAATGTCCGTATTTGTAGACGAATAATCACTGTGCGGAGTTAGGGATAACGATGAACGGATGGCTGAGAAACAGCGAGATAGATTTTGTCGGTGGGACACAAACAAAATATGCTCGAGAGTAAAAACATCGAATGTCAACTCCATGATCGTATATATATATATATATACGCACTGGATAGCCTTTCACACACATATTCGAAGCACATCAGTCGGTCATTTTTACCCAAATGTCTCCATTTGACGCATGCGTCACAGATGGCCTGTGACGGGAAACCTCGGTCACGACAATTTTTGAACAATAAACGGGCATGCGCAGTGGTGACATTGACTCTAATTTCTATACATGCTTGACGATTACATTCCATAGTTACTCTCCCTATCCGGTGTACGATCTAAATGCTAACTCACTGACCGCCGATCCGTCATGGCCTGATATCCCGAACGCAACAGTTGCACGTGTTACTGGGCCCCAAATAAGTTTATACCGTTCGCAATGTCCGGTTCTTCGAGGGCGATTGTGCTGAAAACGGTCCGACTAACGTAGTATTCTATACCTACGCAATAATAATATTGTGATTCCATATTATCGATTATGCCCCTATTTTCCACCGGTGACACATTCCGGATACCTGACCAGCAGCGTGAAACCGATGACGATGACGTTCTCTGCTCATTGCATTTCGCAAAAGTCGTAGCTTCAAGCGTTTAAATAATACGTAGGTATACATCATTTATTGCGCGTGATTAAAGACACTCGAGTTGAGTATAAATTACATTTAAAAAAAAAGAAAATTGCAATTTTAACGTTTCATATTATTTCAGAACTCAAGCGATTATCGTAATAATATTTTAAAGTCACAGAACGCAGTTATAATGAAATGAGAAGTTTTAATTAAAACGTATTGAATCATGAGGCAAGTTAAAATATTAAAACCGATTTGATAAAAATGTCCAATCATTCAAAGTTATTGTAAATATTTATACACCATTTGAGCATTCCAAAATCTCGATTAATCATGATTGTTATTTTTTTTTATGTATCTACTATATTTGATTCATATAAGTGTGTTAGAATGCTATTCATTTTTTATAGAAAACATAATTATTTAACTATCCAAAATTACCATTCTGTATAACCGTGACTCATATTATGAACATCTTAGGAATCAAACATTATACTACACAGTTAATTATATTTTATTAATGTTTCCGGTTAAAATTAATTTCCATGCAATTTTAATTAATAGAGTTTGTATATTGTTCTCTATTTTGACAACTATGTATCCAAGTAATATTACCAAAAATTTACTATTCAAGTGGATTACCTTATAAAAAATAAATTATAATATTTTAAAAATAGGATAACATAAAATTTATCAATAGAATAGTATGATCAAATACATGTATATAAACTAAAAATAATTCTGACGCATTAAATTATAACTATTTTGATACGTAATTATTTTAGTTTCAATACATTTTGTTTAACAAACCAACTATGTAATAATATGATTAAATATTATAAAGATAAGTAATAATGAAAATATTTTGTCTCACATTCCTTGTACCACCTATCAGTTTAAAAAATTGTTTTCTGAAATAATTTATTAATGCATTTTATATTAAATACATGATTTTGAGAAGTTAGAAGTTTGCAAATACGTTACGTCATTAAACAAATGGTATCCATGCTAAACTTTGAAGTTTAATATTATCATAAAAATCTACATTTATTACAAATCAATTACTTAATTTTTAGTGAAATAACACATATCTACCCAATATTATATGTTTATTAGGTCAGCAAAGACTTTTTGAGAAAAAAAAAATTAATTGTCATGTTTATTCGTCCGGAGAAGATTTTCGTTTACGAGCCGTGGCGCTAATATCGTTTTATCTGTAGTGGTATCCGTCGATTAAAATATTATCATAATAATTGTGTCCAAGGATATCGAAAGAATTTCAGCGGATCCATGCGTCCCTAGATAACAAGCCGCACTGGCAATACATTAATAATAGGTTCACGTGTATACGTTCCTAAATTCGGCGGGTTAATCATTAGCTGGATTTGATCGGTTCAATAATATTACAGCCGATGGATGTTCAAACTGCTGGGAGCGGAATAGTACTCAAGCGGGTTGCTTTACCTACAGGAATATAATATTATAATATTTTATAATAATATAATATTTTCCAGGCGGACAACTGAGGTAATATAATAGATGGATACGATAAAAACTGTTAACGGCAAAACGAGCGTTTCTTGAATATAAGTCAATTCCCGATTACCGTTTCACGTGACACGATATAATAAAAGCGAAATAAAAAAAAAGTTATCGAATTAGGTGTTCGGCTGATCGGCTGCATGGACGAATGACCCATACTATAGGACCGAATTTAGGAACGCAGCATATTATGGGAACATCATAGGTGGATTTTTTTCCCCGTATCTTTCCCATTCGTGTGACATTGGACGACGGCGTCACGGCGATGCGTCGAGCACACGATGACGGAGAGTGAATGGAGGAGTTGGCGGAATCGTGTAAAATAAAACATGCAGTTCCGCAAACAACACAATGAAAGCGTAATATGCGCGTATATATGATGTATATTATATGCGTGTCGTCAGTGGAAATCGTTATTAAGCGTTATTAGAGTCTTCCGGGAGAGAGAGACGGCCGGTGGCTCGAGTTTTGTTGTTGTTGTTTTCTGCGCTTGGCACATCCGCGACATTATAAAACGTTGTGTGTTCGTCCGCTGCTGCACATGCACGCGGTGCAGACTGCTGCAGACATGCATAATAATACACGGTGCGGAAACGGAATGCCGGTCGCCAAAACTATGAGATTAAAAGTTCAAATGCTCTTCGTATAGTTCCCAACGTTCATTTATACATACATATTATATATATATATATATATATATATATATATTATAAACAAATATTTATTATACGCACACGATTCATGCACATTGGGTGTATTATAATATTATGTAAACGACTGAAGGCAAATCGAAACGTCGATACACTCGGTCGCGCATAAGTAAATATCAGTAAAAATGAGATTAAAGTTAACGTGCAGGTTTCGAGACCAAAAATGAAATGAAAAATCATATTTGTTATTGAGAGATTCCCCTCAATCTAACATTATTAGGACTATCGATATTTCGAGAGACCTCTGTATAACCTACCTGGTATGGTATATTAAAACCGATGGGTTTGGTTTCCTCGTGTCGAGTTTCCTCAGGTCATCGCGATTATGAGCTATAAAACACACGCATAGCATGTGATAGCTGCAAACGTATCGATTATGTATTACGGTAATAATACCTACATACGTATTTGCACGGATAAACACTAAAACTATTTGTTACCGTCCATTTTCGTTTTGTCACATAATTAAAGACGATGAGAACAATGATTTTACAAAAGTAACACAATGGAGTGTACACGATATGCGCGTTCTGCACTCTCCGCCACGTATAAGCACATGACTTATCTATTTATAAACCGCATATTCAATTCGTGTACCGCAACTAACACGTATGGATCTTCGAAAAACAAACTTAAAAACAAAAATAACGTTCATCTCTGTCCACATGGTAACTTTTGTTATAATGTAGAGGCACCTCTGTCGTTTATTCTATTGCCAGTACATATAGGTGTTCTCGACGAATGTGTGTACAATGTCGGTCACTAATATGATCACATATTACAGTGCATCGTACACATACAACATTGTATGCATATTATATAGTGGTCGGGCAGAACGAGAAACGTAATATTTTAGTATTTATCGCGTATATTGCAGCTGCGAAAGAGGACACGCAGTTAAACCGTCCGTTATGGCAATATGCACGTATGTTTTTTTTGTGGACATTATACTATTATATTTTACGGAAAAACGTATACGTTTTCCAGTTGCTGTTTTGCACTCGTTTGGCAAACAACGAGTACATTACATTGTATGATATACTATGTTATTATATCATTGCCTGTCGAAAGAAATTTTTTTTTTTTTGGCTTTAGTGTAACGCAACCAACACAACATTACGGCGTAATATATACTATATAATAATAGTAATATACAGTATATATACCATAAGCCACTACGTGATGCTGTTTTCGATGCCTCGCACGCGTTTCGGCCAGCCTTCTCTGCAGTCGTATGTAAATCTACTGCAACAGTCAATGCGGTTGAACATTTCGGATTGTGTCGACGCGCGTCGATCAGTAAGTCTCGAGTAAGTGACAGCAATCTATATCGTTATTATGTGTGTATAATAATATATTATTAAACCGCGATTTCAGCTCGCCGCGTCCTTCTAAAGTACATCCTTATAATAATTACACGCGTGTTCAACAATAAAATACGCATTTTAATATTTAATTGAACGCTTTATCTCGGGCGTGAAATCCGCACTCCGCTGCAGGAGGTATAACTCGGCCTCAGACGAACGCGTGAGATAATAATATTATACTTTTAATGCATTATAATATTATACGCAATTTTTGCTACGAGTCGGTGGCGGCGTTCCATGACGTCTATGGAGGAAAAAAAATAGTGAAACTCTAATCTAGAACATATCGATGCGCGCAATAACAATAATAATATTATATTGTGTAGACTTCTTTTGTAATACATAATTTGTTGTTTGACGGTGCAGTCGCGGTTACCATAGTGCCATCGTATAATCGTTCCAAAATATACAATACTACAACCGTACTATCATACATGTGGGTACTACATAATATAATGGCTGCAGTACACCAGTTACGTTTGATTTTCAAATCAATTATCACAATATTTCGCCGTGTGAAATCATTGCACGCGTAATGGAAACGAATAGTACAGGTGAATGCGGTATTTCGTTGAGAAAACACCCAAGTGCCATAGGTGTATAGGTGTATAAGTATACCGATTTTTTGTGTTTACTTTGACATCGTTCCGACCGAAATAAAAGGGGTTTTTTTTTTTATTCATTTGTTATTTTTCATTCGAAATACATACTTGTCGCAGTCGTTTATTTTACAAGCGTGCTTAAAAAAAAACATTCTTCGGCCTTCATTTGTTTACGACGGTGTAAAAACATGACGTTACCCACGGGTTATCAGCGCCTAAAATTTGAAATGGGGTACGTGCGTGCGTGTATAGATGGTATTTCGGTATAATAATATTATACGCGTCGCGATGTGTCAATATAATAATACATAGTAGAGGTAAAAAACCCCATCATAATTAAAACCCTCTATATTTGTGCGTGTTTGTGTTTAAACAGTGTTTTTCGCAGGATATACCGTTGCGTCTCGCGATGGTTCAATATTAAATAGGTTCTTGTATTTTTATTTTTTTCCAGAAATTTTCGTTCACCGATGCAGATATATATATATAAAAAATTATTTATATATATATATATATATATATATATATATATATATATATATATATATACCTATTTAGGTTATATAATAGGTAACTAGGACGAAAACAAAAACGGTTATCATAAGACAGTTTTCAGTCTCGGTTCGTTTGTGTTTTATTGATCAAACGACGATGGCGAGCGCGGGGTATATGCGTCGGCTTGAATATTGCATTTCCACAACAAATATAAACGGTTTAAGTAAGTGTTTTTTGTATAATATGAAACGCAACCGTATACGACTTATACATGCAATATAAACAACACAAATAGGTAGTATAATATTATATTAAATATTATACATATATATAAATACACCTGCACAGGTACCTAATGCACTGCGGCACCGGTGACGTGTACACACGCGTACGTATAAACAATATATTTAATTCTATATTATAACCGTGTACGATAATAGTGATAAAAAATAGTAATAATTTATTTGTTTTTTAAACCCAAAGTCGATTGATTAAGAAGAATTTAGGTTGGTTGTGTTACTGCAGTTTTGTCGGCGTTTTTCCCCTTGTCTCGTCATCGTTTATCGACATTGTTCATGTACCACACAGACCCAATACATTAAAATAACCGCTACCATTAACGTTCTATATTGCACTGCAGTTGCGTAAAATGTAAGATATGGTAGAACAGAAAACGACTGTTTTGAAAACTCCGAAATTCAAACGCGGAATCGAAGATCTGCAATGTACTCCTTCACGATGTGCTGCTGCCGCGAGAGCATATTTGTACAACGCGTAGCGCACACGAATACGTGTGTGTGTGTGTGTGTAAATTTTTTTTCTCTTTCATAAATGACCGGTCGTTACCGGGGATTGTGTTGCCGATGATGAGAGTACAGTGCTGTCGTATATATATAGACTATAGTCCGTTAATTATAAGCGTCGGAACTGATTGTTCATCTTGTATATACGCTAATGGAGTCTGCGCTCGCACGTGTGTGTGAGTATAGGTATACGTGTATATTGTACGAACACACATACATGCATATACAGCTCCGTACCTATAGATGTTGTTTCGATTGTACACAATGACTGATAAACGGAGTGACTGAAAATCATCGGAGTCCATTTCGCGGTGGCAATTTCGCTAACGATTTTGGACGACAAAAAATAAAATCGAAGAGTCGCTTATGCGTATATATATTTATAAAAGCATGATGATGTTCTCGTGAAGTTTCAGTGAAGAAAAAAAGATTAAACCTTGGGGAGGCGATTAGAACGTAATTTACTATCTCAGATTCAAAATATAGAAATAAAAAAAATTGGGGTTCTCATTTGGTTTTAAAAAATTGACCACCATAACCTTTCAAAAGGTCATCTAATAATTTAAGACACACAAATAAATTTAGATCTTAAATAAACTATTTCATAAAACTTTGTACTTGTATACATTTTTTGTATTTTGCATAATATTTACATATGAGAAACCCGCTGTCACATGAAATTCCAATCACCCTATATACCTATATCGCGTACGTGAAATGAATTTACATATTATAAAAACTTTCCGAGCGTTTCATGTAGCTGGATCCTGCAAGGATTTTTCGGTTTTTATTATACCTATATATAAAATATTTGGTTCTTGCGTTTGAATTTTATTAGAATAAGTTTAAACGAAGAAAAAAAGCAAATCGAAGGGAATTTTTCTCGTTTGTTATGGTAAAATAAAATAATTTAAAGCGTCTTCGCAAAGTTGATAGAATATAATAATATATCATGAACCGGTGAAAAGGAGAGAGAGAAAGAGAACGAGGAAAAAAGTTTCATCTTTTATCGTTAAATTTATCGTCGTCGCTCCACGACAAAAAATGTCCCGCTCTCGGCATAACATAACGTGTTCAAACCTCAAAACATTATCTTCATAACAATATTAAACATAATATATTGTGTAATATAATGTTTATAATAGAATCCTAAATCGCTTTCAACGAACATTGCATTTCGCACACGGTACTCAGTGATTGCATTTTATCGGAACACAATTATTCGTCATCATCGTATACAATATATAAGTAAAATTTAATAAATTATTATAATAAATACAAATATACATGCGTACATATACATATATGTTTGCGGGTACACGCACTACGTCCATGCGTAATTTCGAATCGTTTTTCTCGATGTGCTTAGGTACAGCACGCGTCGGATGACGCGATCCCGAAACGCAAACAAGAAGAAAATGTACGCGCAAAGGCTTTTATGTAATTTTATTTTTTGGACCCACCGGAGTATAAAAGTCGGTGTATGCATGTAAATCCGCGTAATGGAATTTTATATGTACAATTTTGTCCGCAGCAAACACACGAGCAAACATAATATAATTCTAATGTTCGTGAGTTCAAATATTAAACCGTCGTCGTGTATATAACACAAACATGTGTAATACATAAGGTAAAATATATAAATATATATGGAATATGGACCCTATTTAATTATTTATTGGTAAGAACTTATTAGATATATACATAGACATAGCACCCTCCTCGTATGTACATATACATACGCACCGCATAACATACAAAATATATACAAATGACATATGTATATAATATAATATGATGACAATATTACGTATGTGGATAAAGGTTGGCTCGCAATTACCATTTCATGATGGGGTGCACACATAATAGTATCGTAATATATAATACCGTTCTTAGCGGAAAAAAAATATTATACTAGCCAGGAATGCGCATATTGATACGAGATGTCGTGTACAGCTAGGAGGTCGCGAAACGTACAAAAAAAAATATTACAGGCACAATCGCATATATTATTATATAACACACCGTTTCGCGCGCCCGTTCGGCGGAGTTGGACGTGTATTTTTGTAATCGCGTCCGCCCGCTGCTACTCTCTCTCGAGACAGAAACAGAGATAGAGAGATGATAATTTACAACTCTCATTGTGCGACAGCATTCCGATAAAATTTACTACCACGCGAGTCGGAGGTTTTGCATATACATTTGTCAATTTGTGTATACATTGGTACGCAGCCACCATGGTCGTATCGAATAATTTTTTTCCATTCAAACACGGACGCACGTATATAGTATATACGTAGATGTACTACGAAAACGAAAAAATTAAAATCGTAACAAAATGTGATTACCAAAAGGAAACCAGTAATTGCATTTTTTTTTTTTCCGTCATATATTTATTATTTGCATTCGTCGTTCCCATACGCGTAAATATTGTACAGACTCATTCCGATGATGGGGCATTAACGTAGTTGTGACGTTGTTTTTGTTCCCAAACGGAAGACTCAATTAATTATGATTAAACAAAAATAATATACCCGAACATAAATTACAACATTATTCCGCTGTATACTACGGGTTTACTATTATTATTATTATTCTTGCTCGCTGTCGATTTGTTTATTTTTTCCAGTATCTTATTTATTCGCTTTGTTTTCCGAATAAATATACAACCATATACCTAGTGTTTGACGTGCATATAATATCGATCGGTATTATTATTAGTACATATTTTCGTTCTCCTTCGCCACCCACCGAGACGTTATAAGAAAGTGTTAGACGGTAGGTACCTACACACAGGATGTTACACTGCAGTGGGACACGTGGATTTTTTTTTTCAACATTGAAACCGTGTGACGAGACGGTCCTTAAAAAATGGTGATTGATAATATAAAACGGCAATAAAAATAATAATAATCATAAAATATGGAAAATACAATATAATATATAGTGTAGGATAGACGTTTTTAAAGAATGCAAAACGTTGTTTTTCCTCGACAATAGTTGCTGCTTTATACGAACAACGGCGTGGGTGCATTTATTAAAAATACTAAGAAAAAAAAAAATAAAAAAATAATCCACTTAGCACTTATAATGTATTACAATGACTGGTGGTAGGGGGGATGACGTGAACGATGTAATATAGGTATTCATCAACATTGTTAATACCACTTTTAATAATCGTCATTATTGCAAACGGGCGAATTTCGAATTTCAACTCACTTGTAACAATAATATACATAATAATATAATGTAATATGTATACGTGTCACAAAACGTTTGATCGAGCAAAAACTGTCCGAAGTCGGTATCTTGCAGTATATATATATATATTACATGGATTTAATTTACGTCCGTTGATTGTTTATTTCGTCGAATTTAATGCAAATTTAATAAAAACCATTTTATTTTTTTTTAATTGTTACTGACCGTCTGGGAGAAAGATAAAAATGTTCAAATGTTTTCGCATTTTCCTAATTAGATCGGAACATGGCGCTATCTTATTATATTGTGTGAACATTAACCCAATATTTTGTTTTCATAAATAATATAACTCTAACCACGAAAATCAAATATTCAAGATTCGACTCGATTGGCAAAATATTATACGAGTATATTATAATACAAACATTTTAGCAATGCACTGAGATTATAATTCATACGTCATGTTTAAAAATATGGTATTTTTTTTCGTTTGTCAATCCATGATAACATACTTACAGAAATGCAATCAAACAATAGTCAATGGGTTTAGTTAAACGATTTTAATAAGGAATAATTTTTCATTTAAGCACGAATTGATTGTACATATATTACTGCATAATTTCAATAGCATTTCTTTTTGTTTAAACAGTTTTCCATTATTAGTGTAAGATTTTTTTTTTTTTTTGCTTGTGGCATCTTTATTTAAACGATGAAAGATCTTTATAAATACAATACATTGTGGGTGAGGTTGATAAAAGATGATTAATATTATTGTATGGCAGATTTCATTGGTACATTTTTTTCACTCATACCAAATCAATTTTGTAGACATAATGATCTTTTTATTTTGCAAAGTTTAAAAGGTGTTATAAGTAAAAACGCTGTTACTGGGGAATATCTTACCGCAGGTGCTTGTGCTACGAACATAATTTGGAACATGTGACCGTAGAATTATTTATACTAATATCATTAATTCTATTCAATATTCATTAGTACTGCATGAACTGCGCATATAATGACGCAATACGAATAATTCTCCGTAATATAGATACGCATATCAATCATAACACACGCACACACATCATAATAATTAATTCATAGGTATTTCATAATTATATTAAACACAGTAATTGTATATATTTGTATAAATATTGTATTATAGGTGTGATTTTTTTCTTTTTGTAATAAAATATTTTAGTCGAATTTAACAGTGAGAATGGGTAAAACATTTATAATAGATAGAGTGTATTTATTAAGGTTTCAATAAATATCCTATACCTATATAGTCTTGTGCAAACCATGATGACTCATCATCGATAACGTATATGGTATATAATTAGTAAAATAATGCAATATAATTAACTATATAAATTATATAATATTATACATGAAAAGAAAATGATAGGTACATTTTCGTGATGACATATTGTATGGGTGAAAACTCACGTGACCATAATAAAATAAAATATATAATGCTGATGTTTTCTCCGTAGCGAGTTTTATTAACGTTATACAATACATATATTGATTTTTTTACAAAAGTACATAAATGTACGTAGTTTTATGCGTTCAAATAATTTATTGATTTGCAAATGGTATATTGAAGTAGGTCGTTCGACAAGAGCAATTGACCAGTATGAAAGTTACCTATTTAATAAAACATAGAACAAGAATATAAGCTAACGATAAAGGAGAGACATAGTATTGAGCTTCAAATAAACACAATTTTCATATTAAACATAAATGCTAAAACAGCTCTGATTGGTTAATTAAATTATTTATAACGAGAAGTGCAATTATATCTGATTACGGGAATTGGATTCGTAAACATTTTAGTACACAAATAAATAATTTAGTTTTTCTCGTTTTATATTTTTGTTCGTACAACTTTAATAATTTTCTTTTTGCGGCCCTATTGTTGACACGTGTACGGATTCGTAACGTATATATCATTCCGGTGGACACGATAACCCGCGGGTGAAACAGGGCTAGACAATGTAACCGGAACCGGAAACGAGACCACTATTTTTATTTTTCAGTTTGAAACTGAAACCGGAATCTCACAAGAGTGTTATGCACTTTTGAAATTAAAAAAAAAAAAAAAATAATGTTTATAACTTCAATAAAATGTATTTTTCCTTCAATCCACATATTTTATCTATTATTGTTTCAAATGTCAATATGACTAAATATTATCATACCACAATGTCTACATTTAAAAAACCAACCAATTTCTAGAAAACCATTCCGAAATTTCTTAAAGTCGTGCGTTTAGAATATTAATCTAAATGACGAGCAATCGTTTTATTTTCATTAAAGCATGTCGTGATAAATCATTCGCTGTACGAAAACAGAATTATTGATCGATCATGAGTTAAAAAAAAAAATAAAGTATTACGTATACATTTTAATTACTATACCTGATTCATATTGTCTTAAATAATTCGTCATGAACTCATCCCCGCTTCGACAACTCGATATTCGGTATAAAAATAAGGAACGTACAATCGTATACAAAGTCTTAGGATAAACAGTGTGTTTTGAGAGAGTTTTGCTATACACGCGCTTCATTTTGGTCTTAAAAATATACAGTCTCTAAAATCTAATATCCACGATGTGCCCGCGATGTTAAAAATCGCGAACAAATCAAAAATCCGTTTACTCATGTTTGACGCGTTTTTATTTGTTTTATATACCTTAGCGTTAAAAATCGAGAAAACATAAAAAGAGCGATTCCGACTATAGTGGTTTGTGAGTGTAATTCGGCGGGAGCAAATATAATTTAAATAAATTATTCGCTACATGAAATGAAATTGGAATTAAAAAGGAAAAATAAAATGAAGGAAATAAGCATCAGCATGCGAAAAGAAGAAATAATTCACTGGGCGACTTATTTGCATTTGCATGAATAGCAGCGACGGCGTTGTGAGTGCTTGCGTGCACGTTGGCGTAAGGACCAATAATAAAACTACCTAAAACCGTGATCTTTGTTTTTTTTTATTTAATCCAAACGCACTCCAGAACGACGACGGGACAATGTACTACCGGAGGGGATCCGTAAAAAAGACTCTTTCTTAAAAAAAAACTTTAACGACTTCTCCAAACCATTTTCTCGGGCGATTCTTTAATACAGACTATACATAGGTATGAGCATCAAAAATGTCTTAGCAAACCAATGGTGGCCAATATATTCTATATGAAACGTGTATAACGTAGTATTCTCGCTAACCGGCGTTTCGGAATGCACATAACGTATACATCGTCGTCGTTTTATTTATTCCGGGCAAATATTGACTTATTATATATTTTCTTTCGTTTCCAAAACCACTACCGGTTTATAATTTTTTTTTTTTTACCTACGCGGACCGTTTTGCGTAATATCTTCGTTGCAACACATAGATTTACAAACGTCGAAACGTTTAATTTTTATTCTTCTTCCCGCACTCGAGATACTTGGTCGAACACTTCATCGAGTGTGTTTGCGCATGCAGTTCACACGTGTCGATCGTGTGTCAAACAACGTTTTCGCGCTGGATCAACGGTTACCATATTATGCATTATGTGTTATTACAAACGTAACAAAAGCTGTTGAATTTACGTTTCGCTTTGTACCACAAAATGTTTGTAATAAAAAGGCCAAACTTGGAGGAAGATGCTAATCGGCCGCTATATACTATTTCTGTACACCTATAATATACAACACATCGTGTGGCAAAATCATGAATATTGTATGTTCAATGATAGTCGAGCGGTAGATAAACGAATTTTTTCCATTGGATTCGCCGCCGTGCGACCATTGGATGCGGCGCACGCGCATAGGACTTCATTGAAATGATATTGAATGCATGTAAGTAATATTTATCATAATATTATATCACACGTATGACAGTCAAACAGATCCTGAGCGAAACGATGTGACTGGATAGGTTTAAAAACTATTACATGGTCTACATTTCTACGGAAATGATTTTAATACTATTCGGGTCCAAACCAAAGTATATTATCGCGTCGATAGTATCTCATCGTGATACAATGCACAACATTGCGCATTCCTTTCCGTGCAGCCAAGTCGATAACATTCGTTATAAGTTTGAAATCATACATTACCGTAACTATGTACATTAATAGTATTATAATTTAATCGTTACATTATTTCACATCGTAAATTTACGTGCGCACGATAGGTACCTCATCGGTTCCTTTCCAACTACTAAGATAGGTCACCCACCGGCTACCACTCTAACAAATTAGAAGTGCAATAACTAATAGATAACGGTATCATATTTATACTATAACAGTGTTGCAGACGTACGATCCGGTATGAACATATTACACGGTAACCAGTGAACTAATATTTATCGAGGCGTCAACGCTATCTTTGTGCAGCCAGGGTGCGGATTTACTATGTAAACGAGAAATGAAAGAAACCTTGGTCAACGAGCGCATATTATATTATTATTGTTACGATTCTAATACAATATTTTATTATACTGCACTGGGCGATGTTTTTGACGCCAAAGCTACACTACAAAATATGACAGATAGTCCGCGTCTTTCGTTATATTTACAAAAGACCAAGAATTACTGCTGCGGTGGAGAAGGGTATTCGTTTTATCTATTTTTAAATCGCTCTCCTTCACTCCGAAAATATTGTAAACAAATTCTAATTAGAATAAAACACACATTTTGCATATTTTGCCTGCAGATCGAGTCGGCCGCAAGTCGTGAAAAAAGAGGCACCCTGTATGGCTGTATGTACACGCACCCACCGATATTTATGTACCATGTGACTCGTGAACCGCATATTATTCTAATTTTCTACGCGGTAAAAATCATATATACTGACACGCCGCGTCTCTCTCGCTCTGGTCGTCGTTTTGGCATATTATACGGCTATACGCGGAATATTATACACATACAGTGATATTATAGATATATGTATTTTGTCAGACTCGGAGACACCGCACACAATATAGTCCCCTCATAATATGTCGACGGCGACACGAAAATACGCCGCCGCCGCGCTTTATTCCGAACACGTCCGTCGCTTTACGATTGTAATGAGTTATTTGTTCCCCATCCTCTTGTGTTTTGTATTGTTGTTTTAGCTCGTATATATTTATATATATATAAATGTGTGTGTGTGTGTGCGTGTGTATGCGTGTGTATATAATACGCGTTTTGTTTTTTTCTTTTCGATTTTTCTCCCGTACTACAAGAGAGACAATTTACAGAAAACGGGAACAAGACACACTTGCTTGCTCGTTGACGATACCGGCGCGGCGGCGTCGGCGGCAGCGTCGTATTAACGAAAACGTTCTGAATGTTAGCCAAGTGACGTATAGTTCACCGTGCACAGTCGTAAGTCGTAAACGAATAAAGACGCAGAGAGTTTGAAGAAAAATAAAAATAAGTGACAAAAATATCGCACTTGACAAGTAAGGTAAAGGTGTATTCGGTATATTGCAGCCCATTTATTGCGGATGATGATCTGTGGATGTGATATCAGATACAATCGACGAACGATTATATAGTATAATAATGATAATTGATAATATTATACAACAATGTGCTAAACATATTATATTAGGCGCTGGATTAAAGTTAATTTTTGTATAAATACTGTCCGAGGCCGACATTTTTTTATTATATTTTTAGCAACTTTGTAGGTTTTTGTAAAAATGAACGACGAAAACACAACGTGCATCGCATACGTAAGCCGTTTTAAAAAGACTGGTGTTTTTTTTTTCACTTCCGAATCCAAAGCAAGGTCCGATTTTGTGTTTCCGACCCTTCTTGGGCGCAACCAATTTACGATTGCGGTCACTTGAACATCATTCCTCGTTAGCATTTTCACACTTGGTGCCGTAGCCGGCCGCAATGAAACTCTATTGAATACATTTTTCGAAAACCTTACCTCTCCGCCGTCAGTAATATATAAATAAATAATAAACCAGCTGTATTAAATACCATTTAAACTGTATACTATATACGTATAACATCGGCTCTACATCTCAGCTTATACTCGCGGAACACAACAATAAATTTTATCGACTATTCAGCGCCCGTAAAATACAAAATATATCAATCCGTTTGGGGATAATTCGAACAATGAACCTAAATATTATTATTATTATGTAAACCAGCATGTATCTATTACATATAATATTTACTACCGCGATAAACGTTTGAAACTAGTTTTCAAACAAGGTTATACTTATTATTTGTCACCGGTAAGAGGATTTCAATGGGTAACACACGAATGGGTTTCAGAGCCGAGAAATTTTGTAAAGCGCAAACATTTTGATGTCCGCGGTCGCCATAACCGACGACGACACCGCCCGTGCGCATATACGTAATATTATTATATTATTATACACTCGTGACTCGTGACGGACGTGCATTAACCATTCGTTTGGTAATTTTATTATAAACTGTGTGTGTATATATATATATATATATATATATCGTGTAGCATCATGATGTATCAGAGGTAAAGCACGGACGTGCTTCTGTTTGAGAATAAAAATAAATTATACAATTCGGCCAACACAATTATTTTCGTCTCGGCCGCAATAACATAATAATACCAATAACGATATATGCGCGGCACATGCTAAATGCTAATAACAATAAATCAACACTAATACAATATAACTGTCTGTAATATTTTACCTGGACTAGTCTGCCAACTGAGACCGCCAATGAACATTTTCCTGGAACAAAATATAAAAGATTATCATTATAATTTGAACGTATATAGACCAAATGATTTTCGTAATAATGTATTCGTAAAATATTACAGATAAAAAATATTACAAAGTACGTATAATAATAATAATAATAATAATAATATGATCGTGGTACACTATATTCGTATTATATATTGTACAAACGTTGATATTTACGCACGCACACGGTATCAGCAGCAGTTCATTACTGCGTCGCGTATAGCATTCATACGAGTACAATATTTATTTATATACACACACCGTTAAGTAATGAATAAATACACACAACTCATATTAGTGTAGTAATATAATGAGTGAAGTGGGTCTATTCTACCCGCGATATTGTATAGAGACGTATGAAGTAGGAAACCGTCGGATTTAACATTATTTGAACGTTACGGGAATAATATTCAATCATAAACTGAAGGAAGGGTTTTGGAAATTATTATATATGGTCATAAGAATACGCACAATACCGTAAGGTATTTACATATCTATAATATTATTATAGAACTCCTTTAATTTGATTATTTTTAACGTTTTTCAGAATACAAACGATTGCAGCGTCAAAAACATTAAATATGTATACCATATATACTATATATGTAATATGTATTATTGCAAATTTTTATTAATTGATTATATAATATAATATATTCATGGCATTCACTGTAATACTGCCATCGTCCAGACGTAAGCTATTTTGTTGATGTGTGTTCTAAATAATGTTTTCGAGATATTTCAGAAATTTAAGACAAACGGATTAGACACGTTATAGTCTGTATGTCAGACTTCATTAGTTTTCCAAAAGTTAATCATTTGCGCACGCGCCCGTGTGTGTGTGTGTGTGTGTGTGTTACTATAATATACTGTTACTTTTCTGGTGTGCATTTGGGAATGCGCCAAACGCGTTGCGTATTGTTATATGCGTGTTTAGATGCCAAAATAAAAACTCGCACATAAAAATAATCAGTAATTAAACAGAAATGTAAAAATATTCCGTATGTATGAATTGTGCATAATGTGAAAAAAATGAACATCGCCTTGTAGGTAAACATGAAACATTTACCTTCTCGTTTCGTATACTATTTTCATTTTCATTACATTGGCTGTCACCCGATCAATATTGTTAAAGTTATACACACACACACACGTTACACACACATGATCGTATAATAATTTATCACTATAAGACAAACTTCTAATGTTACATTACTACATTACGGAAA
Source organism: Chaitophorus viminalis (assembly GCA_025469195.1). Taxonomy (NCBI): domain Eukaryota; kingdom Metazoa; phylum Arthropoda; class Insecta; order Hemiptera; family Aphididae; genus Chaitophorus; species Chaitophorus viminalis. Next base: position 48,304 of record JAIPRK010001057.1, read on the forward strand.
ATAGTGAATTCGTTTTAAAGAGTGCCAAATGTCGTTAGTCGGTCAAACGACGTCATCAGACTCAATACGACAATATATATTATATATATATATATATACTCAACAAATTAACCATTCACTCTTATAATACAATATACTTTAACACATGCACATTGTTTCCCGCGTATTTCGTTTCGTCGATTTCTCAACCTCAACTACGTATATAATATATTAATGTAAACACATATTAAACTTTATCTTCGCCTAGAAACCAACTCCTAGAAACTACATAAAATTCAGTTTAAAATAAGATAATAATAAAGCCATTTCGGATGTTTATAATATTAATCGTTTCGGTCATTAAAAACAGTCTGACAGTCACACTGCTGCAGTGACGTATAATACAAAAAGCATTTACAAAACACGAACGTTTATTCACATTTTCGAAATGCATTTATGTGTAATACTTAATTATGGATAAGAGGCAATACAAATCAAACGTTCGTTAAAAAATAAAAAAATTAAATAAAAAAAACAATAGAAAAACATACGGTTTTCAAATCCGACGTTCATTCATTTTGTTTGTCTCTGAGACTATTGTGATCGAAAGCGAATTTAAGATTAAACCCGAACATAATAATTATCATATTATCAAGTGTGGACACCATGTATTTCGTTATAGAACACGTGTATACACAGGAGTAGTAATTATAACCTATTTACTAGGGTAACAAATAATTATTATTTATATATAATTTTTTTTTTTTTTGTTCATAGTATAAAGTACACTACTCAAAACAACACGGAACTGTATAAACTTATATATTTATAAATGTATGCATTGTTATTCCTCTGCCCGTTCAACAGCATATAATATAAAATAATATGTAATATACAGTTTTATAGTTTAACTGTTTCCGTGTTTACAACGTAAGGCGTCATCGCATACGAAGTCCATCAACGTCCATTGTCTTCTGATGATTCCAACGCGCAAGACTTGGCGACTCGCGAAAAACAAATTTTTGGTAAATTTGTTTTGGGACATTGACGGGTTTGCGAGCACGAGATTATTGTATACATAAATCATTTTAGTCGTATGAGCTGCACTGTTGAGGTATATCGATTTTATCGTATGCGTATAATTATTATTATAACGTTTTATCAATATTACTCTCTTTAAATTTGCATACATCGGCAGTTAAGAACTTATTATAATAACGGTTTTTATTATTATTATTATTAAAATAATAATAATAATTATGTATATAGTGCTATTCTCACGAAGTGCAGACGCACACACGCCGACGTGTACACGCACGATTAACCCACCCGTGCACCCTGCAACCTGTATAGTATTACCTATTATAAATGCGGAAAATGTACAACGTTTTATTTTTGGTGTTTTAAACGTAATTTTTTTAGCCGAAATAATTTAATTTTCTGTGGGAAACAATAGCATGAATCATAAGTGTTATATATTATAATATTCGTCACCTCCGTCCCCCCCTTGCCTTGCGAAATTCGGCACCTCGTTTTTCCACGGTCGCAATAATAATATACGTCGAAGGGTATAACGTATACCTGCTGCAGCATGTCTACATTATACAGAAATACGATATTATTATTTCGCTTAATAATTTGGAAAATTGCTCACTGTGAGCGAGCAATTAATTTTAAACGTGGGTTTATTATAATATTATAATAATATTGCGGTCCCGTTTGATTCGGTGTGGCACACGCGCGCGAGCACGTAAGTCGCTTAAAGCATTTGTGGACGTTTTACATGGAAACATAGTATCATAATGCGTGCCACGTGAATAATATCATTTCGACGACCGATGGCGGAACATTAATTTTCAATCACGCGACTGACCGTCTCGCCATAATCGATGGTGCAAATAACAATAATAATAATACATGCATGCGATTATAATTGTATTATTATTATTATTATTTTAATACTGATTATTAATATTATTATTACCATCGTTATCAGTCCGTGCAAACCGTTTTTACCGTTTTGTAAACCGATTTTCGCCGCCGCCGTGACGGATGACCGTGTGACGATGCGGCAACGGGTGTGCGGTGTAGCGGTGTACGGGAGGGTTAATCTGCAGCAGCGACGGGCGGCGAATAGTAGACGATGGCAACGACCAGCAGTGGAGGTGTATAATACGATTTCATTACATTGTCAAAAGTTTGTTTGCAGCTCACACAAACCGTATACGGCTTCCTCGGTTGAGATCCGTTTTCAGTATGTATATACAGGATATATCTTCCCCTGCCCGTCCGACCCGACGTTTCTCCCTGCCCGCACGAGCGCACGCGCGCACGCACACACATCTACACGAGATCCTCAAATACCCCTCGAAGTATATGGTCTTTTATACTTTATTTTCTTCCTAGATACCTAACCAAAACGAAGACATTGACAAAAAGCTAACGACCGCGAGAAGAACAGAAGAAAAAAAAAGTCGATAAGACGAACAATAAACACTTTTCCGAGAAACCTTGTTAGGTGTGCATTAGATTATAATATATACCATTGTCTTGGGAGAAGCGAGCGAGTTGTGTACAGGCAAGAAGGACTGAACGGAATTTGCTTATCTTTTACACACTGGTGTACATATAAATACGTATATATATAAGCGAAGAATATAATACTAAGTTCTTCGACCGACTTGTCAAATATGTATACAATAATAATAATAATAATAATAATATAGTACAAACGACGAGGTTTAAAATAATATAAAATCAATCATCGGCTCTTTAAGTATACGTACATAGTGTTTAATGATAATTGTTTGCGTATCGTATATGTATATGCGTCCTCGTAATGTTACAATGTGGAATCGTTTGGTCTTGATCACTGTTTTTTTTTTCCTTTTAATTCCTCGTGTCGATATGGCATATACTTATTATTACATATGTATAAGTACAGTATTATGCATACATGATACTATAAGTAGGATTTTGATTAATGTTTAATAAAAATTCCACGACTCGTATCGTGCGCGGTAGCCTCGTTAAATAAATATTGACAGGCGCAGAATCGAAATGGAAAATAAAATAAACGTCTATGCGCTTCACAATATTTTATATTATATTGAACATTATAATATATAACACTACATCGTAGCCGGACGTTTTAGAATTGTACGCGCGGGGTTTAACACGAATTATTATACTACGAAATATTAATAAGTAAAATATTGGACAGGCGTGCGTATACGCGACTAAAACACGTGTTTCATACATACAATTAATTACGTTTTACTATCGTAAATGTAATAAAAATCGTGGAATGCATCATATTGTCAACTTTAATTACACATAACTACGTGATAAACCAGTGAAATCGAATTTAAAAATACATAATTAGATAAATCATTGTAAACATTTATAATATACAATAATAATACATACATCATAAATACGTTTTTTGATTTTTTGCCTCACAGTGAAAATACTTGCTAATGAAAGTGTATTAATTAAATATATTCATAAATGTATTCATTGTATTGACGCATTATTATATACCACGCGTTTATTCACTCAGGTAAATAATAACATTGAACATTTTTTAGGACATTTAATTTCCGGCTATTGCATTATACGATTAAACTTCAATATTTCACGACTGATATCTAGTATATAGTATATTATACAAAAACATTATCGTAAAGTTAAATAAAAATAAAATACTTGGAGGGTAAAAAAAAATAATACAATGCCAACCAGTATTTTTGTAAACAATCAATCCTTTTTATAATATGTTTATAGAAATATATATATAGGTACTCGCAGTCGAAAAATAATAATATTTAGCTCTAATTTTTTAAAAAATAACTTTATTTTAACCAACAGAAGAGGTAAATACTTCTATTGTTTATCTTTATTACGGTACTGATTTTAATTAAATAAATCTCAACATTGCGTTACTATAAAACTTTTGTTTTAAATAATATGTACTGTACAATATACAAATATAAATGAAACGTTTTCGAATGAAAAAAACATTCATTGTGAATTGATCAAAGTTGTACTATATTTTGTAAAATGAATGGTCGTATTGTTTTCTGTAATTGCGATAAGACGTTTATCATTTCTATTAAATGATACCGAGAAAAATTGATTCTATTTTTTTATAAAATGATAGATAATTAGTCGATAATAATGCGGGACATGACAACACGTTATGATTCGTACATTTCATGTATTGTTTGAGAATGCAACGAACATGACATTTAATCGTGGAATATTTCTTCTGGTGCATGTCGCCAAGAAAACCATAAACGACAAAACCGTAAGGAATTTCAAAACAAGTGTATTCGATTTTATCGTTTAAAGGTATTATAATGATTTATTTCGTAAAAACCGTGTGAATCTATGTTTAAATATATTAAGTGTACTTAACAAAAATATGTTTATCTAAAGCTACTAAAAAATGTAATGATAAAAATATTGGTGTTTCAATCCAGTTATATCTCCACGACTTATAGATTTCTAAGTGGATATCTACACTGGGTAAGTATTAGATAAAATAATTGTTTAGTCTTACTCCCACATCAATATCTCCATAAGTTATATACCTAAAATTTGTTAATTTAAAATTTATCTTAACACTTTTATCGCTGTAGTTTCCATTGTTTTCTGTTTACAAAACTTATGCTATGACTACTATTGTATTTAATATTATACTTATTATATTCAATCTTTATTTGGAATACTAAATGAATTATAGAACGTATGTATAATAATGTATTTTATTTGTTTATATAACAAAACGTTTGCGATGCCTTGATCTGAACACGCATTGTAATGTCAATAATTAATAACGAACAGTTTATATGAAATACTCATTAGAAAACATTTTACATTAGTTGTTACAAACATCAGAAGTGATTCTATTTCGAAAATTACCGAACCTTTTCTAATTAATAATACATCGATAGCGCGCAGTGATTATCAAATTATATTCGTATTTTAATTAATTTAAACATGTAATAATTATACTTTATAATATAGTCTCGTTTCCCTACACTCCACGTCATGAATAGTTCAATCCCATGGATATAGCTCTAGATTAACGGGTGTTAACCTGCAATAGACTACAGTCTCTGTTATTGATTTGATTTTATTTGCTCACGTATTATGTTCCTCGCTATTTCGATTATTTTACACAAATATTACCTACAACAGAGATTGTGCTAGATGTAGAAAAATAAAAATACAGTCCAGTGCAAGTGTCGTGTCATTGTACGTTATTTGGACACGTCTTCTAATCGTAAACATTTTATTTTCAACAGTGGTTCAAGACTAAATTTATCTGTTTCGGTGATTGTGTTACATGTGTTAGACGGTGTTTTCCTTAATAATTATCCACATGTCCTATGCCTTTTCTTTGCACTATTATATTTATTATTTTCATAATTTACTAAGTCGTTCACAACGGCACAGGGATTGAACTCGGTATTCGAATGTGCTACCTCTATACGACTATAATTAGTCACCAAAACACGACGTCGGTAAAAGAACATCGCGACTTCGCCTGCACCGTTCCGTGTGGTACGTATTTATAACGTCCCGTTGATATACGTATATTTATTCGTTTCCGGTAAATTATAGTTACGGCGAGTACATATCACGATATAATGTAATAATATGCGCGCAAACACATAAATACATACCTACACAATGTACTCGTGGATGGTAAACAAACGGTTTCATTATTCATAGTTTATCGTCGAAAATCGCTCGGCGACGAACTCGAATGTGATTTATTTTAATGACTTTTTTCCCCCTCTCTCTCCCCCGTTAATCCTAAATATTTAATCGAGCAGTACGTCTGGCAGATGCCAAAGCGATTCGTATACATTATCGTACCGTGAATCACACGGGTATTCGAACGATTCCTCCCGGTAACATACCGGTAAGCATCGCACGCCTACTTCGAATATCTACAAATAAAACTAGACGCTGCCTAGCTGCTCGCGGTGTTTTCGTGATCGCAAATCGTACACATCTAGTCATCATCGCATATTTGATTTGCAATCCACTTGAGCCCTGTCCGTGAAACGTTTGGCAATACCACGGTACTTAACATCCCGACTGTGTATGCGCGCGCGCGTGTGCGTGTACGTGTACGTGTTTGTGTGTGTGTGTGTGTGTGTGTGTGTGTGTGTGTGTGTGTGTGTGTGTGTATAACTATGCGTGTCGTTTGACGGCTGTACAAGACTAAAAATAACAATATATACATATAAGGGCGAGTCAAAATATGTACGCATTCGACAATAATGTAAAATCAAAAAATAAAGTCTCGTTTGGACAATAATCGATAAGAATTTCGAAAAAGACTTTTTTATACCGTTGTACTTAAAGAGGACGGTTACACTCGTAGGTATGTATTGTCTCCGTCTGACAAACTTACAACATAAGTACATCTGCGTTCAGTAGAACTAATTTTCTGTTGTTAGTTTTAATATTAAAGTAATCTAACTTATCATCGAACTTAAAGGGAAGTACATTATCTGTGTTGCTACATCGATTTCTTATGATATTTTCATTTTTAAGCAAGTTAAGAGCATGTAAAATATTACAATTTAAAAAAATTCATAGCTCGCTTAAAAATTAAGATATCGTATAAAACCGTAGTAGAAACACATACAATAGTCTTTCCTTTATGTTTGATAATAGCTAATATTAATATAACGCTCTAATATCAAAACTATAGCAACGCAAAATTAGCTATCCTAATGAACGCAGATTTACTATGTTGTATGTTTGTAAGACAGAGACAACACATTTGGGTGTGGCACCCTATTAAGTTTTGAAATATTTGCCTTGAAAAATTCCCTGATCAACCCTTTTGGAAGCCAGTCGAGAGACTATTTAGTATTTTTACGCCATTCTATCGATCCTTAATTATATATTAGTATATATATAAAAAAACCAACGTCGCTGGAATTTAAAATCGAAGAAATTATTAGGTGATATTCTCCGAACACGAAGTTTTATTACAGTAGATTATTCTGGTTTTCGATCTCCTTTATTATTATCCCAAGATCCCCAAGAGAATTTCAGCAGATAATATCTGATTAGATTTTGATCGACATAAATTCTCACCTTGGTTTTCAAAAACAAAAAAAAAATGGCAAACATCACCTTCCCAGCGTCGAAGGGACAACTTCTATTTTTTGTTTCGTGTTCGGGTAAGTTGTTGTGCATTCCCGATTCACTCAAACTTTTCCTTAGTTTAGACTGAAAATAGTAAATTCATATCCCGTTGTCGGTCACTACCAGAAAAAAATTACGACGAAAACTCCCACTGACAACCGGTGCTCTTGAATCAGAGGGGAATAATATTTTGCGACTTAGATATTTTAAAACTTTCTAGGCGATATAAACAATTTGAAAACTTATATCAAATCTTATATAGAACAATAGGTTTACATAGTTTCCAGTGGAAAAAAAAAAAATCATAGCTCAGTTTGATTTACGACCAACAACGCGGCGACTTTCTTTCCGATTGCTCCTACATATAATGGGTGATAGGTGTAGTACGCATATTATTACGACGACGCGGCAGTGAAAAGTTTCGGCTGTGATAGACAAAAATAGCATCGTGTAGCGTATTTTATTGTTATTTTTCGCTCGGTGCGCGCAAAACAAAAAATAAACCGTACGGCATTCGTGCATCGTATTGTATATACATGGGTACAGTATATTATACATACACGTACACATAATACGACATGCATACTCGACTTTATAATATAATATTCCGTATTCACGTACGGACAAAAATAATAAAACAAAGTGTACCAATAAAAAATGAACACACATATTGTACATCCCGTCGATATAAACCTTTACCCCGCAGCAGAGATCGCGTATATTTGCGTCTTATTACATATTATTACTACGTACGATTTATATATGTATATGTATCATGTATATAAGTATACTGCGTGGCTGCTGCGTAGGTAAAAGACTGAAAAAAAAAAACAATTTTGCTATCTTCGTTCGTACGGACGTTACGCAGCATCGAAATTATGTTGTATCGCTGCAGGTATTTCGCGTTTAGAGCAAGCGCATAATATTTCAATGCATTAGTATAATGTATATACGTCGTTCTCTTATACCATACACAGTACAGATACATATTAAGCAGTCGGTAGAATCCGCTTAGCAATAATCATTTTTGAACGGTTTTTCAAATGCTCTGTATAATATTATATATATATATGTACTATGTGTATATATCAAAACGTTTACGACCAAATAGATATTTTTTCGCATTACGACTGCGATTTTATTGCGATAAAAACGCGACAAATGGCCGCGATCCTACGAACGTGCGATTCTTTCGAGACGACCTACCATGCATGGTGTGCGCGTTCTTATATTATGTACGTATATAATATTATGGTAGTTTTGGCGGCAAAAAAAGGAGAATATCGGACGATAATAATTTCTCGAACGCGCGTTCTCGTACACAACGCCGTACACGCCCGTTGTTTTGTATCTGCTGTAGGCCATTTAGCATTTTGCACAAATTTCGACCGCCACCGCCGCCGAGAACGCACATTTTTCACTTTTATGGGACATATTGGCTGGAATTCGTGCGTTACAACATCCATTAGATTCGCAACCGAACGGCTTAAAGCGACTATTAAGGACTGGGTAAACGCATGGGGGACGGGGCGCAACGGCTGTGCGGCTGCATGGGGCAACGCGTGCGCTCACATTATATAATATATACTCTTCCGAGAGGGGAATACATTATATTATATTGCGTTTACAAGCAGCGGTATATAAACCTGACAGGGGAACGTCGATGAAAATCCAAATGTGTGCAGTGTGCGTGTTTGACACCATTGCCGCGTTTGCCGAGGATGCAATATGATATAAACGGAGACTTTTTTTTTTCTAGGTGCAGATCATGGATTTTCCTAATATCATGAAATAATACCTGTACAGGGTACATTATGTGATTAAACAATATATTGTATAAATCAAACATACCATGATTATAGTCAAATATTGCGGACTAAAAATTTATATTATGGTGCACAAACAAATCGTACAAGAATAATGTTGAACAGAACTGTAATATTGTTTGTTGGACATTGATTTACGTGTCAAGTCAATCATATCATATTATTATTCCATTTCGTCGTGTATTGTATAAACAGATGAGATTTATATGCGAGTATCTGTACGGGGGTTCCGATCAGTATATTATCACAGCTAATACAGCTTGCGTCAAGACTAAAATCCAGCACTACGCAGGTAAAGCCATCATCGTTTCGCGCGCGAATGATCGGTTCATCTCGCATTTCGACACTCGCACGGATTCCAACGCTATTAATAATATTATACTATTATCGTCAACGAGTACAGCAGAAACACGGCACATCTGCGCACCTATGCGATCTCCGAGACTAAAATAAAGCGCGCGTAAAGTGTATCAAATATTAATAGAACTCGCTTTCGGTTCCGAACCTTTGACCGCAGTGCACATTATACAGTTCACGGACAATTTGTTCCTACCCCGTCCGCTGTACCCGCGCCGCCGACCATTACTCGCAGCTTCATCAATGTTTACGTGCGATCCCTCCGCGTGACACGTTCTCGATATAGTCTAAGAATAATATGACGTCTCAAGTCACGCACACGTGTAATAATAATAATAATAATAATAATAATAATAATATTCTCGGCGAGTCGTTAAAAAAAAATTCGTAGACAAAAAAGAAAAAAGTCTCCAAATAATAAACGCACCACGCTTTGGCTGAAAATATATATTGCAGTACAATAATACACGTCATGCCGTACGCACGGCTCTAATACACAGTAATGCGTGCAGAATATGATAGACGATTTATCGTTCGAGGCGAAAAATATTCTATCAGACGTCGTCTCGTCGCAATGCGGAACGGTCGGCTAATGCACGCATACGGGACCACACCGTCTCCGCGGATTCGTATATTATATTATTATATTCTGTCCGACGAATGTTACCGGTCCTACATTATGGCAGTCCCTGCCACGTCGGCGGTTTTTTTTTATTTTCTGAAATAGACGGCCAATATGCGAACGAGTACATTTTTATATTTGAATCCGTGATCAAACGCGATAACGGATATTTTCCGGGAAACAATAGCCAGCGCGTCCTACTCTCTCGTTGCGCCAAACTTTTAATAGTATCACCGTTTGCGGACATGTGCTCTCTGGTAATATAAGTTTATATTGCGATAGCAGGACGAAATGGTCGAATTTTTTTTTTTTTTGTTTTTCAGTAGGCCACGCCATCCACAGCGACCAAAAAAAACGAGGAACGACAACGAAGATGACGAGTTCGGCCTCGTACGGTCGGTGTGGATTTTTTTCGTTTTCATTTATTGCGCACACATATGTAGTAATTATTTTTTTTTATTAGCTATTAGTAAAACTATTACAGCTCGACAATTATACATATACCAAAATGAACAATAAAATCATACATAATATTATTATTATTATATATTATTATAATTGTAACAATAATATACATTTTCAACAATGTAGTAATTATAATATATACAATCTAAACGTGGAAACTTCCTGGCTATCGATCAATCGGTTATCCCCGAAAACGGCTTGTCGGAAAAAGAGGATACGACACGTGAAATATGTAATATTTACCCGCAGACTTCAGTAATATAGCAGCAGCATCTGCACAGGTGTGCCGGGAAAGGAGTTTGTTCGAGAACTTTGTTGTAATCATTAACCAGGGTACACTTGCTACGTATTATTTAGGTATACCTATATATTATATGGTGGCAGAGGTGTAGACGACTCTGGATCAAGCGTCTCTCCACTCCGATATCGATTTATAACAACGAAATCGAGTATGTGGCTCAGCTTGCAGGAAAAGCGATTGGAAAGAAAATAATGAAAAAAACCGTCAAAAATCCGTATGGGTAACTGCATTTATGATAATATGTACGTATTATAATAACTTAATAATATATATATATATATAAAAACTATATGAGAGCCCGTCAAAAGCTCACCACCGACGACATAATGTCCCGTGACACGAGCATATAATATTTTTACTTTTTTATGTATAGCTTTAATAAAAACTATTAAGCTCAACAGTTACAAAACATTTTATATACGTATATTATATATATATATATATAAATAATAGTACAAAATAAAAACATTTGAATTTAATAACAATAACGAAAAGTTTTGATAGATATGATAATGGAATAATACTTGGCGAAAGATAACAATTTATGAATACAGTAAATACTAATGATTGATTACATAATCCAATTAAGATAATAGAAGGTATTATAATAAAAATTATAAGAATAAATATTTGTAATTTGGATTAGATGAGATGAGATATTGAGATGTATGTACATTGGTTATTAAGGAGATGTGGTATTCTTAGAAAGAAGCGAGTATTCAAAAAGTGGATAAAAGTGAAATCAATAGGGTAATGAGAGAGTTTAGTTGCGGTACAAACTGTGATATGACATTTGAGATGAGATCCGATGCATATCCTCTGCGGGAATAGTATGATGTAGGTGGCGGATAAACGCTCTGATTGGGCTGGTATGGCGGAGTGGCCATGTATGGGCCGATAAATCTAAGTCATTGCAATAATTGACAATTCTGTATTTCCATGGTAATCATCGCAGTTACGAGTTTTATCAATTAGGAAGATACCTTTGGCGATGGCTGGCTGTAAAACCGTCGGTACCCATCAGAGAAATCAAATCCTTTTTCAGCGCTGAGTAATTAGTAACATTACTCATGTATATTAATGGTGAAGTTATATTTGTAGACTCATTTTCAACATCACCCAGTTGGTTAGATGGTGACGCTGAGAGTTGAGGTTGTGTTGTAGGTGGAACTATGATGGAAGGAAGACTGAATACCTCGGGGAGATCTTCGTACACGGAAAGGGAGGAGAAACGATTTGACGACGGGACACAAAAGTCTTGCTTTTCTTTAAGTTTGCATCTAGTTTGGTCGAAGAGGAAGAAGACAAGTTCCGCTCAGATGATTCATGTGATTAGACGTGAGACATGACGGGCGGATATAATATTATTGTATTATACGTAATATATCAAACAAGTATTATAATATCGTGATTACATACAGTATAATACTGTATATTCGTTCGCACGTGTGTCAGTGTGTCGGCCAGTGACCAAAAGTCATCCGCCGATGCGTATAAATAGGTATTTAAGTATGTGGGTCGCGGACGATCCGTATAATATATATATATATATATTATATACTATAATTTAATATGTACCACGTGCAGTATCATCATTGATCCTGTGTACATTATTAAATAAACAGAACTTGTACCATACACAGTAATCAGAATTCCATATTAAAGCGGTTTTCTCGAATAAATATGCAAAATACATGAAAAAATTTAAAATTTTAATGTGAAATTTCTATATGAAACGGGATAATATAAATATATAATTATTATTTTCCGTGTTTTCGCCTATAAATGTTGTCACTCGAAATTCCATTCACTCCGTGTTATATATTATATATACATGATTCAGTACCCGGCAGTATGGTTTAGAATATAATATTAATGTATAATAATGGTTTTTTATTGTTACCTAATTATATTTCTAGCCTACGGACTGTATAGGTAATACACGCATCATTTCGTCGTATGCGCAGGCCCGTATATTTAAGAAGTGGTTCGAAAGCGGAAGCTTTATCTTTTATACGATGCACATAGTACACAAAAGTCGATTATTGTTTTTCACAACTAAATATTACTATTGGTGTGAATATAATAACGTTTTGCACGGTAAAAGTGTACTGCAGTGAAGTGGGAAAAGTTAACAGCATGCGGAGCAAATGGCTTTTAAATGGATACAATAATATAGTAATATAGATCCCAGTTTTGAATCATCCCACATATATATGTATGTACTGTGTGCCTTTGTACTAGTTATTGCCCTCGGGCGGGAAAATATTAAATATTTAGCTCTGCGAATGCGTTAAAAGAATAATGATGATAAATGTAAAAACTAAAAAATTTTAACGAGCGCCACGCGGACACTGCAGGTGGACATATTGATATTGTTTTACGGCACGCAAAAATAATTATGCAAAATTGTCAAATAAATCATGCACGCACCTCGCGCCGATAACACGGTATAAATATACATTGGTGTCACAGAAAAATATTTTCTCTCGAGATATCTCGAACTTTTGCTTTACGCAAAATATTGATGTAGGGCTCATATATGTATACGGAGAACGATGAGTATAACAATAAGATTTGATAGTATGCGCTAAGATGACGTTTCTTCGAAATCGACTCGCTTCGTGCACGGACTGCGCGGGAAAAATTTCGATTTTTACTTTTTTTTACGGTCAGCCATTGACTGTGGATAAATTAAAAAAAAACCCAAGGCAGGGGGAAATAACGTATACGACCACACTCGATTTGAAATTAACGTCGCGAACAAAAACTATCGCGGAACGTATAAAAAATAAAAATACAAATTCGTCGGACGTTAATGACCAACGCTCTAGGTATGCCTAAGCAATAAATCATGTGTACGTAGTACAATACGTGTATTATAATATGTTGCGAATACACACGCGTTCCGAGAAGTCCAATACACATATATCTTATGGGGCATAGCCTTTATCGTAAAACTGTTGGGTTTTTTTTTTTTTTGTTGTTTCTAGTACACCAATTACATTTACGTTTTCTCACTCGACATCATAACGTATTGGGGATAAAACGATTTTTATGACCTTACTCTAACCTGCAATACAATCCGCGTGACGCGCGTCGACCGCGTGGTTGTATTTGAAATCAACAGACTGTGGTTGCCGTTCCCCCTTATCTATACGAATTACGAACGACAGTTGGATTTTTGTACGGCGCACAACGTGTGACGTTTACAGAACATTTTGACGACCTAGAAATGCACGGATTTAAAAAGGCATCGATCGGGAAGGAAATAATAATATATTCACCCGTCTGCGTATAATATATTGATGATCGTCTTACGTGCGAATCCCGTATACGATTATTATAATAATATATAATTACATATTATTAACATACGCGTTTTACACCACGGCCAGCATCTGCAGCGCACTTCTAGTATCCGCGGTATACGGTACTAATGGTCAATAGTATTACATGCGTTTGCATCGGCGTTTCCCAACGGTGTACGTAACAATCGCATTCGAGGGGTAAAGGCACTTAAGTGCCCACCCGGGTTGTCCGAATTCCTTCGGTCGTATTGCTCGTCACTGTTCGGAAAGCCTGCTTACCGCAGCGTAGACTGGTCAAACATTTTTATTTTCATCTCCCTTCGAGCACCGATTAACCGACTAATCGAATAAACAAGGGTTAAATAAACTCGCGCATTGAGCGTTTTTACCGAGGTTTTTACGGATGTGCGCACTGCGGATTATTATAATATTACATAAATGTTTTGAGTACACGAAGCGATATTTTTGACAACGAATTTTCATTTATTGTAACTACATTACTATATAATTGTACTACCTACGTTTCTTGTTATCCAAGTAAAACGAAAAATAATTTATATAAGTCTTCCGCCTAGAAAAGTTTTTTATTTTTCTCCGTCGATACAATTCTTGCATAGATTGAATAACTTCACACTATCCGACAGTATGATATCGATCGTGAGAGATACAGTGATTATTTTTTTTATTTTCTCAGCTGTTTTACTAAAAAATATGAAAAATATTTATATATTTTTTTCAAATGCCTGTGCTTTTTAGTTTACATTCTGTTTGATACATAAAAGTTGTACCAAGTAATATGTATTACATATATATTATATAACCATACATATTATAACCATAAATCATTAAACGTACTACATAATAATAAAGATTTTGCACGATCAATTTTTTTTTTTTATACAAACGTTCACTCATTAAATTTCATGGATTTCACGAAAAATAATGATTGCAATATGATACCAACAACTTTTAAATTCCAAAAATGTATACAAATGTATCCATGAAATCATATAATAGTACAAAAGTGAAAAGACAATTTAAAAACTAGATACCATGATTTTTAAATTCAAGCTGTTATTATTATTTTATATTTTATATACGAACACCGGAATACTGCAGAATACAAAGTCGTGCGTAGTTTAACAAAAAATTACGATTTTTTTTAATAGTTTGAAATACCCATTTTCAGTTAATTGTTTTATAAGATGAAATATTTTACTTGAATATTCAACTAATACTTCCAATATACTTTAATATTGTTTACCGAATATATACCACGTAATACGAATACAACCTTTCCGTCCGTTTGACGTAGACCAAGTTCAAATTACGTACAAATCCCCGTGCGCCTTTGAACATGGTGTCCTAGGAGTAGACCCATAAAAGTTAGGACACAATACTAGGTCTGATTGGCCCAAAGTAGTGGTTTTCTCCAGGGAGGCAACAATGTCTCAATTGAAAATAGTGTTTTGAAACCGTACTCGATTAGTATATTGTTCTAATTACAAAGTGCTTTAGGTTACAATTTTGATAATGAAATAAAAACATGCGAGTCAACACAACGAAATAGTAGTAAAAATATAATAGTATTAGAATTCAAATCCCGTGTCGATGTTACCGATTACAAAAAATACTGCACGATCACAGGCTTATAACGTAATAGTAATAATATTGTACGGAAGCATGTGGTCCAAAACGAGATGACAATTCATTATTCTAGTAATCTGCCTCATACCCAAGCAGATATTGTATATACGTTACATATAAATAAAATGTATGTATGCATGTACGCACAATCGCTGCTGGAATAAATACAATTTTGGTCACGAAATTATTTCATCGTAAGAATCATTGATGTACAATATAATATATCGTATATACCGTATGTGTTACAAACAATCGCTTACCCGTTTAAAAATGCTATTGTTTCATAGAAAAATATATTTTTATGATTTTTATATTTATCCAGAATTATTATAATGGATGTCAAATGTAGGTACACGTTCATGATCATTCAAATTATGAAAAACTTAAAAAATAATTCTGTTATTATTTACTATTTTAAATACTATAAATATGGAAAGCAATTCAGAAAATATTGTAATGAAAAATGTGAAAAATGTAAGAATTGGTTTTATGTCAATCGTTTGTGTTTATCATCTCTTTATGGCACATTGATTAATATAATGGTATTATTGTTGGCTACACAAAATGTTGCGTTCCACGAAATTTTCTAAGTAATAACAATTTTAAACAATTATTAAAAATACATGATTTGATTGATTGATGATTTTTTAGAATTACAAACAATTGTAAATACATATATGCAAATAAATTCAAAATGCATGCAGTTCTAAATTTTCATTTAATCATAAATCATACAAGTAATTATAAACAATACAAGGATATTTTTATTTCATGTAGATGATACTATAAAAAACGTAATGTTCTATTATTATTTTTGTCATTGATATATCAGAGTTAGTTGCCTAGGTTTCCATAATGTTAGCGAAGACTGTTCAGCCGAAGGATTATCTAATTTAGTAAATTATCTTTTGTACGAGTTTGACATGCGGCAAAAGTTAGTTGGCTAATGTCATAATGATGCAAATGTTACAGCTAGAACACTTTGACTCACTCACAAACTACTGTAAAAGGAAATGCACTTAGACGGCATTATTTACAACTCATAATTTATAAAATTAGTTAAACTTGGTATTAGAACACAGCTATAGAAGCTGTAATACTCTAAGTCATATATTTTTGCAAATTTAACTGAAATGTACAGCTTATTATTATCATGGCAACATACACTTGAGTATTTGACTTTGTGAACTAATGTGTGACGTTAATGTTGTAGGAAAACGTACTTTTTAAATCATTCAAACTTAGATCTTCGCGTTCAATAAATCTTCAATTATTAATTTATATATTTATAGTGAATGCGGTCTAAATTGATTATTTTTTATTTTTAATTTTACTAAATATCTTAGAAGGACATTTACCTGGTGAATCGATGCACGTTACTACATTCAACATATTTTAAATAATTTCAATTTAATAGCACACATTTTTAGTGATATATTAAATATCATAAATATTAATGACCATTTATGAAGAAAAAATATTCCAAAACAAAACTCTTAAATATAAATTATTGTTTTGTTTTGAGAAAATAATCAAATTCCTGATTCAGATTGAATATAAATAAAATATATAAGTAAATATAAATGTAGCTGAATTGATGAACTATTGTAACAAATTGTCCTCGTACCTTAAGGTTAGTATTAATCAAATCATTTAACAGAATAATTCGAGGGATAAATCCGTTCGTCTAAATGAGTAGTATTAATCTCGGCGAATTTTATTTTTATGAATTTTAATGTGAGTGCAGATTTTAAATGATTCATTTTAGACATAAATTATTTACAATATATAGTATTGTAAGATACACGTATACCTAATTGTTTTTAATAACTTTAAAATAATCATATCAAATGTTTGGATCAATTTTTTTTTCAGAGTATAATAACGGGTTTTGGTTTGTTTTTGTTTTTTTAACACAGTTTTTGATATTCGTGTTCATAAAAGCACATTCGAAGGAACGTTTGTTATGGCACGTAGGTATGAAATAAACTAATAACTAATATGGGTATATAGTGTTAACAACATGCGAGACGCTTTTGTCGGTGTATTCTATACGTTGGTAGGTAAACCGCACTGTTGTGATTCGTCACTCGCCAATGTTCATTATAAACGCGTGTTGTGTATTGCATTTGCATGTTTTCGCATCTGAGCTATATTATGCTACTATACGTTCCGATTTATCGCTGAGTAAGCCACAAATTTGTTTCGTACAACGACGAGTTGCGTGCGAGACCATTATTCACCTAGATTGTTTGCGGATCTCGGTTACCGTTTTCGTTAAGTACTAAATGCAATATTCAACGCGACACGGATTTGACCAAAAAAAAAAAAAAAAAAACACTATACAGCAATATCAACAAACCGCGTGTAGTTATTGGGCAGAATAAGGTACACGTATCTATACTATTTCCCCGCCAAGCAGTCGCACGTTTATCATTTTCTTGACGATACATTTATAATATTATCTTATATGGCGGTACATAAACAGGGGTATAAACTCTCCAAGTATAGAGTTTGTGTAAAACATAATCAATATTGTCATCGTGCACGGATTTTCGTTGGTTTTCGATAATACACCATTTCCTAATCGAATCGATTGGTGCGAAAAAAAACCAACAGAACACTGTTTTTTATTTATTCATTTTAATTTCAAGATCAATACCAAACCTGCAAGGTCGTTGGCGATAACATAGCGGGTCCCGACAAAAATATAATATACACGGGCATTCGAATGAAAAAGAAAAAATAGACGCGATTTAACGGACAGTTTTTGCAAGTGCGCTGTACGTTTTGGATAATATTGTTTTAGCACGATCGGTTTTCGTCTAGTCTCGTGTTACACCAAGGTGACGGTTTCAATGGCAGAATAATTAATAAGCGCACGCGTATAAACCTACTATAATATTATACTGCCGTCTGCGTCGAGCTGCCCACTGCTCGTTACTTACAAATTATCCAAATTACACTACTGTAGGTACACTGAGACTGGCGACTCTATTGGAAACTCGCGAATACCGAATATATATTATTATGTATTTAGAACTAAGCGAACTAAGCACGAGACAGACAGCATGTACCTATATATATATTTATGTTAATAGTTTAATACGTAAGAAAATAAATTACCGTCCCGGAACAAATTTAATGAGTTCACGGAAACAACGACTACGGAGGGTACGATTTTCCTTTGGGTGGGAAAGCAGAAAAAAAAAATACGAATAAAGTTTTTCATAAGATGGAAACATTTCACTTTTTAAACTCTGATAATATTTTAATGGAAACGTTTCTTTTTATTTCGACTTTAATTAAAATTATTGTTATTTATTATTGTTGTAATAATTAATATTATCTTTGTTGTTGTTGCTATTACAACAGTTGTTTATCACGGGCATGGGTATAATATAATACACTGCACTCAACAATATATTTTAACATAGTCGCAGTGCGCACAGCGCATATAATTTCCGAAATAGGTCTGCACTTGCGTACAGTATGTATATATAATATGTATAATTTAGGTTTTTCAAGTAATGAGGCGCGTAACTATTATTGCATAATATACAAGGACATATACGTTTTTCTGGTTTTTTATTAAATTTTTCTTTATGTGTTTAATTATTATTTTCACTCCTATTACTGCAGCGTTACGTAATAAATAGGATTTAAAAAAACTTATTCGTTCACACTCTAATCCTACACCTGTTTTCCGATCGCGTAGTTTTGTTATTCTTCCTAAACTCAATGTTGGACACTATTATTATTATCTGGACCTATTGTAATGATTGTAATTTACTATATAATTTTTATTTTTCAACACTATTCGCGCATGCTCTGCTTAATGTATTAATATTATATACTGCGCAGTTTGACAAAACCGTTTTGGAAGATAATCATTCGGTCTTTGCGATGGTGTAGATGATTAAAAATGAACTGTCATTGTTAAATGTGCGTATTAGCTTCTTTCTTCTTCCAAACATCTTTTAATATTTGTTTGTTCGTGCATGTATGCATGTATTTCTCAGCAATGCTCTATTCATAGAGCTCGACATGTGACCTCAGTTCGAGTGCAGAAAAACGTTCGAGTACAACTAATTTACATGCGACTACAACAACAGTCAATGGAATCGTTTAAATAATATATTGAAAAAATATCACGGACAATAAATTAGCCGTTCGTGTTTTCATCTTCACGCAATACACGTATACACGTTTTATTTCACAGTAATGCGCACCAATATATTATTCGACATAAGTACGGCCGTGTGTTAAAGTTACGATCGTGTTTCGCTTTCGGTTCGAATCGTTGTTCGACCTTTAACGAACCCGATTACCCGTGTAAATTACAATATCAAAATCAAACCTTTTCTTTCGAAATAAGTTTTTTTTTTCTTTTGTAGAGTTTATCTGAGACTAATGTGGTGTCTGGCGTATTTCGCTGTTTCCGCGAAGGGCTTCAATTTTTTCATTTAAATCCAACACATTTATCTATGCTATCTCCGAAGTCGACAGCTGCCCTTCGAGTATACTTTATAAGTTCAATATAATATTCTGCAAGACAAACGGCGCGATGGCGGCATACATATCTTTGAGATGTAATTTTATCAAAGTTCATAAAGTACTCTGGTTAGCAAACTTGACAAGCACTTTTAGAACTTCTTGTGTCCCTACGTTCCCAGAACGACGAATAAGTAAAACAACATTAATTTCCTTTTTCTCTCATTTTTTTCCCCCGCATACTAATCAAATTATAATACTTGGCTCTTAACAGATTCGTTTGTTTGTTTTTTTTTTTTTTTTGTCGTATCGTTGTATAGTGAGTTTTTAATTTTGTTCCTTGTACAACCAATTCTAAACTTAATACAACGAAGCAACGTAATGCGCAATAATAATATTGTGAGATAATAATACGAGGAAAAAAATTTCATCGTCTTAAATATTTGTTATCCTATATATTGGTTCTGTTGTGTAAAATCCATAGCAAAATTTAATAATGTTATGAACGATGTTGGCTAAAGAAATGAAGTCGATATTAATGGCAGCTTAAAATTAGACTGCAAACCCTTCAAAGAAATTAGGACTCTCAAGATTTTCAACAGCAGTTCACCCTCGTTGTTGTCTTTTCTATGGGGATTTATTCCCTCAAAACGTCATGTTTAATTTGAGTCAGAACCACCAATTTGAAAGTATTACATCTCGCCGAAGCGAGTACGTTTTAATGCATTTTTAATATTATGCAAACAATTAAAAGGGAGCGCTTCGATTAAACTAATTAGTTTAGCGAGATAATAATAATTATTATGAAAGCCATTTTCGTTTTTTTTTTTTTTTCCCCCATCAAACGACGAAAACATTTGAGTTCAACAACAGTTTTAGATTACCCGCGGAACGGATAAACAAAAATGATTGTTACGCATTGTCTCGTCTTCTATTATTGTTGGAACGAAAAATGTTGAGCTTTCAATGTATCCGTCCAAATGGTGTCCGTTTAATACGTCGACCGCCACGTTAAAACCGAAACGATAAGTGCAGCGACCGACGGTCAATCACGTATAGACAAGGCTGTTTAATTAGCATCAGTATAATATTAGTTTCCGTCATCCGGATGACGATTTTTATTTTACCTCGAAAAATCCTATTTATTTAATTTTAATCAAGTTCGCGTGCACACCTATTATTCCCTATAGTGTCCCAAAGCGATATAAACGTATCCGATGCCGTATAATATACTCATCGGGATCGCGTGCACGTACCTACGCCGCACGGTAATTATATACATATTTGGATTTTTGTGTATAATACTTATAATACCTGTATGACATAACTGTATAACATACCACGATGGTTTATACTGGTTTTCGTGTCTTATATTTTATTCTCTCATTTATGTGCGTACACGGTTTTTTTTTCATAATATTCCATCGATATTCTTCAACGCGAACATAATAATATCAGGTGCAGGTGTATGACACTAACGTACTATATTTTATTTTTTTACTCATTTATATAAATAATTATTGTTTCAATATACCACGTATTCTTACAACGTTAATTTTTAATTGCTCTAAGAATATAATACTACATTATATTATAATGTTTACGGTTAATAGATGATATTATATGCATTATAGAGGAAATACTATAGAGTTATACTATTATTACGTAATAATATACAAAATATTGTCGACATGAAAAAACTGCATTTGCTATACGAATTATTAACTTGCATCTGCAAAAATTGCTTCAATATATTACATATACGTCATGTATAGACTCGCGAGTACTGTTATTATTACACATAGTGTAGTGCAGAAGGACGTCGGGTTGCACTGCTATTATATATTACGTAGACACGTAGTTCTGTGTAATATATAATATGCATATACCTAATTACATATTATTATAATATACAGAGGCTAGTATTTATAATATTTAATGTTCTACTTAGGTTTTGATTGAAATCTATCACTCGGTTATAATAAAGTAGTTAAAATGTCGGCGGATGATTAACAATCATTAAGTAGCTCTTTCAAGAGTGTGCACATATGTATAGTGTATACGCTGCAAATCATGACACGCGGCGATTATCGTTCAAGCGTTATATAATATTATATAATATCATATAAAACACCCGTACAAATAAACCTGCAGCAATGTGTTATCACTACGGACCCGCTGACCATGCATTATTTTATTTCCGTCAAATAGATTTTGGATACCTTACACGCATGGTATAAGTATAACGTAGATGTTTGAAACCCCCTTCATTGTTTACAAATCATATCGTACCATTTTCATGCGCATCATGGACAATGTTATTATTCTTATATTGACGATTAAAAACCTGTTAAGATAATCTAATATTTTAATAATAATAAATTGCTCTCATCAATAGACCCATTTGTTATTGTTCAAACGTAGGTGTTACATCATTAGTCTGTCGACATTGCTTTGAGTATTTTCCTTACTGTTTAAAAGTACGCATTATTGCGCATTTATATTAAAATAAACATTATGTTTTTCATTATTATATACTACTTTGTATATTCTATTCTATTCGGCCTAAGAAAAGCAAACAGCGGCCGACTTTTACGTAGTGGTGTGGCTTCACTCCCAGCATACCGCATACGAACTAACGGTGCGGGGGTAATGAATGGGCACCAAACGTCGAAAGCTGTTGGTCGCTACGTACTTAGGTCCTTAGCTGTACTGGAACTACAATTGTTTAACAATTCCAAATTGGTATCGAATCACGTATATTATGAAACATATTTAATACAGCCGAATAACACGTAATTGCTTAGAGTTTTTCGATGAAAAATGTTGTCATAATCGATTTACTAATAATAGTCAGTATATGTGTACTATACTTAATCACTTCAATACTTTATTAATTACCATTAAAATATTAAATAATTATTATATTATAGATATCACGTTATCGTAATCCGTTGTTGCAAATTCGGAGGATGGAATCAATGCTTATGATCACTGCAAACAATGCCAAACCGTTTTGTTATGGATTATAAAGTTTGAAGAGTACGCATAATGACACACACTAAAAGTATTCATTTATAGTCATATACATGTCTCATACATTGACACAAGTCGAATATAAACGCAACATAAAATGTCTGGTTATTGCTCCTTAGCACACCAGCCCTTTTAACGTTTTGTCGAAATTAAAATAATAATATTATATCGTTTAAATAATAATATTAATACGATTAAGTACAGACAACTTTATTACGGTTTACTTCATTGATCATTTACTACACACTCTTGGTTATACAACTATTTTATTATTTAAACCCCCTTCATAAATGTATTAATTACCAACTGATTAATTTGCTTATGGTTCGAGTTCAGCGGATATAGTATCGACTTACGATTATTAAAGTCCACTTCTTGATTACAATGTATGATAATATCCATAGTTAATTGTATAATTAAAAGGTTTCATGCTTTCATTTTGTTTTTCTTTCTATGTATTAAATAAATATTTCACCTAGCCTATATCTACTCCAAAAATATTAAAATTTAATTCCTCCTTAAATTAGATTTTCTATTGCATAGCTTTAATATGAATTGAATAAGAATATACATAACAAAACATATTTAGATCAAGTTTTGATACCAGATTTATATTTAACATTTGATTAGTTATTTGTTCGAATTTTAAATATTTTATTGGTAAAATATATTACGCATAGGTAAACAGTATAACAATAATGTTTAGGGCATAAATTATTTAATTGATAAATTTAATTTCAACTTTATAATTGCATTAATTATGAAATAATCGAGTTGGATATCATTTCATAAATGCATAGTTAATAGTTTTTATTCTTAATAATACAATTATACTTATTTAAAAAAAATATATATCATAAAGTACCAGACAAAAGTATTTAATTAATTTTACTTACAAACAAAAAATATTGTATAAAAATGATCGTAATTGTAGTCTTGGCTATTCAATCATTTACGTAATGTAGCCAGTATTATTTAGTAATATTATACCTCGCAATTTCAATTTAAACAAAAAATAGGTACAAACAGTTCTCAATAGTAATAAAATAAATAACTGAATAACACTATCGATTTAAGGAATTGAAAAAATTATTTATCAACTGAGTGAGTTTTTATGTTTTATCGGATGAGTACATTCAATTTTATTTTTGACTAATTAAATATGTAAATTAATTTGAAATCCTCAGTATTTTCCTCTATTTTAATTTGTGCCAACCGAAAAAGTAAGAAAAAAAAGATAACAAAACTAATCATATTATTCTATGGGTTAAAACTTATAATGATGAAAAATTATCTCAATAGCTATATAACGTATTAACGATAACAATGTATTTTCAGTCAATTAAAGACTTACAGAGCTCATTAATAAAAAAATAAAAATAATACGAAGAATACAAACGTTATATCAAACAGATCATCTACGTTTTTTTTTTATATATATATATTTTAAAACCACATGCTATTCAAAGACGTTTTTGTTTTTTATATTCATATAATCTAACGATAAAGTTTTGATATCCCGCAAAGTATTATTTTTTTTTATAAATTCGTCAAGTTTAAACTTTTTTTCTTTTTATTGAACCTCGTTATCTTAGAGCCTCTATAATAAATCCTGCTCGGTTTATATTTTTTTTTTCATCCCATCCAAAACATTCAACGTGCATGAATTTATTGTAAGTTCATTTTATTGAGAAACTTAAAATGATACATTGCTTCTTTTTAAATCGACGACCTGTGCACTATGATCCAGAATACCAATATAAATGTACAAAATCAAATCGTTGTGTTTTCTATCACAAACAAATATTACACATCAGCAATATTTTTCGTCAGCGGCATTTCTTTTTTTTTTATATATATATATAAACGTTTTAATTATTACTTCGAGATACAACGGTACACGAGTGACATACGCATACAATATTTTCCAACATTTCGTTCATTCAAAAATTTTAAACACGGTCAACGGTTTCACGTCACGAGTGAATGAAGAGCAACCCTCACGCGTATGGAGTAAGGTAGCGCTCATAATGCATACCTTAGTATATGCTTGCCACGAGAAACGTTTGGAAATTAAGGAATTTCATAAAACTATATGTACATATTATACATATATATGTTTAGAACCCAGGTTGTCGGAGACAATACGATTATCGATAAAACGAATTGCCTCTGCCTAACGATGAACCCTTGTTTGAAAAGCGCATTGAAATATTAACGACCCTCTCTACAGGAATACCGCCGCCGTGGTTGTCGCTCGCAGTCGAATTCTGAGTATATTATTGAACACAAGTGGACACGCCACACGCGCGTGATAAAATATACATAATCCGTCGACGGCGTGTTTCGAACATTGATATGCATTGTATTATACACACTGTCTTCCTACACGATATTTTAGTGTCGACGAACAGATTTAATTACTAATTAGAACGTTTCCTCCGAGTCACGTTGTCTCGGATTTAAATATACTATTGTGTCAATGCTATATTACCCGTGGACTACTCCGAGGAGCAAGAGATGGATAGGCAATGGGGGGAAGGGGGATAAGACTCCTGTTATTTTCCAAACAGTTTTAAAAATGCCGAAACGGTTCGTTACCGTTGGCATCGTTACAACTCACTGTATTTTTAAATCGTTAAAAAAAAAAAAATCATAATAAAACATTTTCAAAATATCCCTTGGTAGAAAACGCCCCCATGTATTTTCACTGACAATTTTTTTGCCGATAAAAATAAATATACTACTTTTATTTACTAAGACTGTTATTATACAAGAAAATCAATTTCGGAACCATTACAGGTACATGAGTTCTAGAAGTTCCAAGGACCCTTGAGTCATATGTTATAACAATATGTAACATGGGTAAGTTTTCGAATTCATTTCGATTTAAAAATATGTATTATTATTTCCGATAAAAATCATGTATTATCTTCTACTTTAAAACATAAAAATCAATGGTTATAGGTTTTGTTGTGTTCTGAGGCCGGAGAACGCGCTGCTGCCAACGGACGTGGGTGAAGCGAGGTGACTGATGGAAACGGTGGAGGGTCAGCATCGGGCCTTCAACATAATGGTGGTAACCATTATGGGTGAGAAGGAAAACTTGGAGCGCGAGCAACAAAAGGGTCAATATGCACGAGGCTAGAGGCGAGGGAAGACAAGATCTAAAATATCTGTAATTGTTTCTAATTTTCTGCAATGAACTTTTGCTAATAACCAGTGAACAATATGCCCGATTATTACGAAAAAACATCCTTTTAAATCCATCTTCACAAAAACTCAATCGCCATTCAAAAATATTGTATAGTGAACTTTAATACTGTAATCGATTTGATTAATAGGTTTTTTTATTCTTTATAAAAAATATGCATAAAAATAGATAATATCTTCGTTCACCAAAACACTTCACTTTATTGAAATAATATCCGATTCATTTTCCTTAACGGGCGATAGAATAAAAAAGAAAAAAAACAAGGAATGAAATGCCACCGAGTTTCAAGAAAAACGCAAGAGAAAAAATGATAATACAAAAAACGTGTTCGCGTCTGCAGCATTTTACACAATAATCGCATCGATGGATCATTTTTTCATTTAACGAAACCGTATCGTTCACGGCTAAACGGTGTTATTTATTTTATTTGTTATTTATTTTTTTTTATCACACGAAAGACATTCAGCACCGCACACATCATCATAATTAGTCTTGTTATTTCAAACATGTGTGATACACGGATCACGGTCATCGTCGTTTTCGTTCGGTTTTATTTGATATTTCTAAATTATGCGTATGGTAGCGCGTGCACTTTTGACCGGACCGCAAATCGATACCCGCGTATGTGTGTATAGTATAATGTACGTATATACATATATAACTATATATGTATCGTACGGAGGAGGCAGGTTTTCGGTTTATTTTTTTATTTTAATTTATTTTCTTCGACGTTCTACAACGTGTGATTGTTGCGATAATGTTCAACCACGATGCACTTAAGTTATATGGGTATATCGCATACGCTGCAGTCAAGAAGGAAAAAACGAAAAAATAAAACCGCATTTATCAACGACGGCAGCAACGATGGCGGTATACAGCGGTGCAATATCCTCGCCTGACCTGCGGCCCACCTGCACCCTTGCTGCAGTCGAGCTTTCGACGGGGTGAATGGGTGGACGGGAGGGGCGGGTGGTTTAGTCGTGGTGGGGATGTGGCGGAAGGGTCGGAAGCGGCGCGCGCGGCGTTTTAAACGGATTTCGAAAGAAATCGGAAAATTCACTTACGACCGCTGCGGCAGTTAACTCATGGTGCAGCAGGCAGATTAGACGGTGAAGGATAAGTGCACACACAGATATGTACATATGTATGTGTGTGTGTCTGTGTATGTGTGTGTGAGTGTGTGTGTGTGTGTCTGTGTGTCTGTGTGTTTATGTCTGTGTATGTGTGTCTGTGTCAGTGTGTATCTGTGTCTGTGTCTATGTCTGTGTCTGTGTCTGTGTCTGTGTCTGTGTCTGTGTGTTTACGCGCACGTGTACACGTGAGTATATGATATTATAATGTATATGTAACAATATTATAATACACATATATCGTGCGTGCGCGAATTAGTAGTACAATGCATTTTTTCGATAACGACAATTTTTAATAAATATATCTGCACTTACCCAGGGTCGTTGGGAACTTCCGCGGCCACGGTCACTGCGTCCTGGCTCTGCGATTCCATCGTGTTCAACGTAAATATAGATGTCGTTCCGCGGTTTAACCGTGTATATGAATCGCTAAACGACTAGGTGTACAACGCACTTAGAGCAGCGGAGTGTGTATCGCGACCACGTGTTTATTATATATACATATATGTGTGTGTGTCTGTGGATATGATATTATAGTGGGTATGTGCGGGCGGTGGGATGTGTTTTTGAAAGTGTGTTGTCTTTCGACTGAAGGGTGACGATGATGATGCGGTGCGTACAATAAAGTACTACAGGAGAGTAATGGGATCTTCTGCAGCAAATTGGACGAGCTACTTCACGTGTTCGAATCCTTTGGTCGACCAAAGTTCTTTGCGGCGACACCGAACGACGACGGCGGCGGATACGATCGCGACACGCAGATGGCTCGGATCGAGATGCACCTTAATATGACGATTCGACGGGGGTGTACTTTTACCGCAAACCGTTTGATCGAGTGTAAGAGAGACGGGAACGAGCGAGAGAGAAACGTGTAGTAAACGGACGAGAAAGACTGATACGCGGTTGTAATAATAATATACAAGAGAGACGGCGCCGGGAGAACACGATAAGCACGCGCACACACAACGGTACTGTTGTATAGCAATAATTTGCACGGTTATGAATATAATTGGATTTTCACGTGTTGATGGTGGTGATGTCCTTCGCTATGGTGGCTAAACCCTGCAGCAGCAGCAGCAGCAGCGGCAGCAGCAGCAGTGGCAGCGGTGGCGGCTTCGGCGATCAACACGACCGCAGGTATATTATAATATTACAATACACGAGTGTAGGTAAACACACACACGCACACATACACACATACACACACGCGCTCACGTTGAACTATTATGATGTTATACGACGGTTTAAATAATAATGGTGTACAAATGATATAGGCGGCAGTCCGTTGTGATGTTTAATGATTAATAATTTTTACTATAATTATTATTATTATTATTATTATAACTTTTTTATCCGTATATTATTGTAACCGGAATAATATGAAATTTGTTCCTGCAAACTACGACTAACCACTACTGGTGGGAGGTGTGCTTTTTTGGCGCACACGGTATACTCCCGAGCGTTCGCGCTAAACGGATATGTTCGACTGAACGGTGCGGCGAGTGACTGGGACCGCCGCCGCCGCCGCTGGTTGCCGCGCGCCACGGTGCCCGCGGGGCGAGAAGGACCGGCGGCGGAGGAAGGGGACCCGCCGCCGCCGCAGCCCGATAGCGCGCGTGTGTGCGTCCGCAGTGCGTGTATGGTGCGTGCGTGTACGTCCGCGGTGCGCGTGTGTGGGTCCGTGTGGTGCGCGCGCGCGCGGTAGTGGTGGCGGCGGCGGCGGATGCGTTCGCACAGGAAACGCACGGGCGAGCGCGTGCGCCCGACCCGCCGCGTAGCCGTCACGCCGCCGCCTTAATGAGTATGCAACCAAAACGGCACACCAGTCGATATTATACAGCACATGCAACCCTATCTGCCGGCCGCGCGATTCAGCAGTTCGGCACGCTCGGACCACTATAACTATATCACACGCCCGCCCCGTTGAAAACCTTCCCCTAACCCCGGCCCTTTCACCATCACTCCCCAAGTTCAAAACACGCGACGTTAGACGTACGTGTCCGCCGATGGCACACGGCTCCGAGGACTTGCGGTCAGTACAGCATTAATAAGTACTGCGGTGGCCAAACGGCATAATATTGTTCCGGTATCGTTAAATACTATCTAAATTTCATTAATAAATATAAAAAACAAGAAAGGGCATAAGTGGCCTCCTTGAAGCACTCCAGATGAGACTTGCAGTGGGTTTAACTTGATATTAGATATTTTAAGGATTTGAGATGGATATGAAGACCACCAGGATAAAACGCTACCACTAAGTAGACAATTAAGTCTAATAAAAACTGAGATAAGATAACTTGTCACTTTCAAAGAAACGGATACGTTAGGTTCAAATCTAACGTTAATGTTGCGGTAAATCTTTTGTGTGTCCGGAACTCCGGTTCCAGTGGAAAGAATTTTTTTTCGCTTATGATTTTATGAATAGACCTTGGATGAATGAAAGTACTGGACTTGGTCCAATGATGGTGTGTACAATAAATGTTGGTTTCATGGAAAATGAAAAAAACGTATAAGCGTATAAAAGAACGTACAAAAATTGTAAAAATATTCTAATAGCAACAATAAATTTTAAATAAAAAAATTATTCAATATGATGTCCAGGTTTGGTCATTTCAAAATTTCGCAACCCTATAACATACGTACATCTTGCACTGCAGCTTTAAAGACGATACTGTGTGATATATCGTTTTTCCAATGATTATAATATTACCATTCCCACCGGAAAATTGGAGCTGATACCGTAAGAGACTAAAGTATATTTTTCCATTAGTCACAAATCCTCGGAACTTCGACCCAGGGCCAAAAATTAAGTGTAATACAACCACGTGCACTGTATGTACCTACTTCAAAACGTAAAGCATGTGTACCAACTATGAAATTTTAAAATGTGTCATAAAATCTTATTCGTTGGATTCATAAGAATACTTACTTATTAAGTTCCTATATACATAAAAAAAAAAACGCAAATCATATGTCATGGAATATTTTTTTTTTCTTATCAAATACAGAAACATTTACATCATATCTATAATGTATTTAAATACATTTACGTAAGGTATAACGCTCATTTAAAACTGCAGTATACGTTTCAGGACAAAGATGTTTATTTAAAATCGAGTATTCTATTACGTACAATGAAAAGTTGAACATTTTAGGCCCTGCGGCAACTTGCTCGTCCTTGTCGTCGAAAAGCTAAAAGATCCTTCTCGGATAATTCACATTCTGTTCTTTTAATTCTTCCGCGCGGTGTTATTTCAAAAGAAAACCGTTTATCGTGGCAACATAAAACTGCCTACAGCTAAATTTGCAATCGAACAACACTTAAATCTGTTTGATGATAGAGACGACACGCGCCGAGAATATAATATGTATTCGGCTTGGATCCGTCGCGCGTCGTCGCCGCAGTTATGATGTTATAATATTATGCGCGGTTAACGGGTAAATATTAAATAATAATGTCGAGATGAAAAATTCTCCGATGGGTATATAGATATGAATGCTGGGGTAGGGAAAATAATCGTTTGTGTTTATGCAAGAGCGAAAAGTGATTAGTGTAATTATTATTGTTTGGAACTCCGTTAAATCCACGCGCTACTAAAATATTAATTGAACGATTTATCGTTCGTAATTATTATTAAGAAATAGCTTCTATATTATTATAATTTTATACAGATATAAAGTATACAAGTATATACAAATATTATTTTGTATACCGATCGACGGACATTGATGGATATGCTTGTAAGTTGATTCCTATTGTTAAAAATAAATAAAATAATTTACCGTCTGTACTTTGAAAATAATTTAATCTTTTACCCTTAAAATATAATTATATTAATTGTATTAATTATTATTTACATATGTATTATTAAGCGATATATATTACGAGCTCATAGAGCAATCCATTCAACATTTAAATATTTAATAGATACCATTGATTTTATTTTATTTTATTTATGTGTAGTATGACGTGGGTATACAATTAATTAAGTAATGCATGTCGTTTGACGTTAAATAATAGTAAATAAAAAATTTCATTAAGTAAAACTGATAAAAAAAAAAAAATCACATTGGTTAACTACTCATTTGTTGGTACCATCAAATATATTTAATGACTCTTAGGGATGAGTATAAACTTTGAAAAAATCCATTAAAGTTAGATTTATTTATCAAATTTATTAAATTCATTAAGCTATCGAGATATATACTATATACACATACATAACATAAATACAATATACATATATATTCGGTATACTTTAAATTGGTTATTATGGCGAAGCCCGCAGTTACTTCGATATTATGTTTATGTAATTCAAATTTGTAGAGAAACTATATTTTTAAACAACAATTTAAAAAAATATTAAATAATAATATTTTTTCACGGACAAAATACCTATTATATATCAATATTAATAAACAATAAGATTCTGTCCAAAAAAAAAAACCAACCGAAAGCACCAACTTATAGTAGATTAATTATTATTCTAAATCATAAACAAAAATAATATAATTTTAAAATTTAATTTTCCGTATTTTCAAGCGGTTTTTTTAAACATTTTTGTCTGGTTCACAAAACATAACTTTTGTGAACAAAGAAAGATAGGTAAAACAATTTAATACAGTTAAAACCGTAGGAGTGAAATTTAAAGTAATAGTATTATACAATGTTTTTCTTCAATACCTTGCACGATAACATTAATTTACAGACATTTATAATGCTTAATTGCTTTTATAAAATCTCTAGATCCCTACAAAAAAAAAAAAAAAACTCTACTTCAGTAATTTATTATTATATTATAATCTTTATAACCTCAGTAAAATTAATATTTAACTATTTTTGTTGTTATTTTAATATTATTAAAACTTTTTGTTTCAAGTTCTGAGAAAAATTCAAAAATGTAATCAAATGATTATACGATTTGTATATATTAATATTCACATGCGATATACTTGTGCGTCATACTTTTTTTTGTTATAAGCTGCAATCAGTTTTTATACACAAGCCAACGCGTTTCACAAAATTATTAATTTTAATTTTTTAAACCGCTGGCCGTACCGACTAATATTCATAAACCGTAGCGCACAGCTGGATGGGGCGTAATACTACAACGAAACGCATGAAATCTGTGTTATAATATAAGAATAAGATGTGCGCGTATTCCGTCGGTAGGCAATTATTTTTCTCGTGGATTAATATATTGTTCCACGTTGTTCCGGTAAATTATTCGCTCACAATCGCAGCGGTGGCGCTAAGAGAAAATGTACTTTATTATACACATGTACGTATATATTTATTATATAATGCATTATGTGCGTTTTTGTTTGCGGAACGGACATTATTTTTTCTTTAGCGCCCATCTATTGAAAATGTTGATGTATAATTCAAATAAATAATAATCTTCGACTAGTAAATTTCGAGGATGAAAAATCGCTGTACGTTATTCGACAATCAGTACAAAAGGTTTCCATTCATACCGAACATTTATCAGAGATTTCAAATTTCTACAAGACATCTTGACAGAAGGCTTGGGTTATGATGGGATTTATGAGGGTTAAGTGCACTTTTATAGAGCTTCGACATTCCCCTCCGTACACCTACTCTTCGCACCCCCAAAAATACTTTATATTCATTCTAACAATCAAACTAAACTTGTAAACTAGTTCGATCCTACAATGAAAAAAAAAAATCGTAAACAACATACACTTGAACTAAATGGCTATGTGTATAAGTGTATAGTGTGCACACGTATATATATATATATATATATAAAACTACAAACTTTATACGAGTTTAAAAGCTTTGGTTGGTAAATGTATAATATATAGAATGGAAATATGTACAAATGCGTATACGATATTTCATTGACTTATAATTTTTAATACCATGATGTAACTCGTGAAAAATTATTATTGCACATATTATTATTATTAACAAATATTCACCGTACAACAATAATAATAGTCTATAGATGACGTATATCTGTACAAACATACTTTTAATTTTTCAAATGTTGAAACAATATTTATCTATCGAATACAATAATCATATTAAGTAGACAAATTTATAATTCGTAATGTAACGTACTTATGTAATCCTCCCCCCGGGGCCGAAAAAAAATTATAATGTAATATTATACATACTTGTCGTTTCGTCATTACGCCTTGAACTTGAGTGGTGATTTGTTTCAAAAGTAACAATATAATGACTCGTTAGTACCTATAAGTATATATTATGCCTGTTTGATCATTGAGAGAATAGATGTACATATAATTATAAAAAGGTAGTTTTTCGAGTTTACACCTATTAATTTTCTTAAACCACTCAAATGTGTAATGCACCACTGGATGTCGTAATAGTTTGTCTAATACCTACCGATTATCGAAACGATTGACCAAAAGGAACACATAATATTTCCCATATGAAAATATAATTTCAATATTTGCGTTTAAATAGTTTACCGAATTAGTATATTAATATAACTTACACCAATTTTGACGTACATGGATTCATTTGTATATACGCTTATTAATGCCTTAATACATACGTTATTGGATCTAGTCGCAAATTTGCACTGATTCTATTGTCCAAATACATAGTGTAAGTCTCCACGAACGCCAAGCACATCGTGTATACCTACTGCAAACACGATTTTAAATTATTCGAAAAACGTATAAGCTCGAACACGTATTCTATTCGAATAATATTGTAATCAATAGTGCCTTACACGCTGAATGAATAAATAGTGGAGAAAACTATTTCTGTAACGGAGAAAAAAACACTCAACAATGCGGTATCATCTATACAGCGGCAATATCAAAAAGAAAAAAGTTTTTCAAGTTTATCCCAAGCATCTCTACGTAGTATAAATTCATAAGGGTATAAATATTTTAGTATACAATTTGATGTTAACCTAGGAAATACGTTGCATTTTGAAATTGAATTGAAACATTTAAGAAGATAAAAGAATAAATAGCAAAAACTTTTGTTATAATTTGCTAAACAAATTTTTTGAAAATAGAAACATATAAATTGACCTGTCGAGGGCATAAGATTCAAAATTTTAACACGACTATTATTTATTCCTCTTGTAAGCATATTTTTTAGATCGTAAACTCTCGGGATAATATGATTTACTCTTGTAGTGTTGTTCAATCACTTATATTTTAACAAAAACAATAAGTTTAATATATTTGCACGGTTAAAAGTTGTACAACATAATAATGACCGTTATTTGTACCTGTAAATAATTTAATACCACAAACAAGTGTTGGAACAAAAGCGAGTGCATTAAATTAAAGATATATTTTATTTTTATTTTAGAAAATATGAGCATTTATACTTTTTTGATAAAAATTAATTTTTATTACAAATTTAAAACGACATTAATGTATAAAAAATGAAAACATTTTTGTTACGTGTGTAGAGTAGGTACAATATTTGCTTATTATAATATCTTCTACTGCACTTCGAGATAAAAAAAAAAAAAAATTAACTGTTTGTACAGTTTCTGTTGCATAATTGACTCCCGTGTTATATTATACGTTTGAGGTGAATGCTAACATGAACTACATCCTTGTTCGTATTATTTCTCCGTCAAGACGGTTTTGTTGTTTTTTTTTTCATATATGCCCATACGGTTAACCGCAGTATTTTATATAATATACGATCAGCAATCGCGGCAATGATGTGTCTGCGTATACAACCACTCGTGTACGCAAACACGATATGTGTACATTTCGATTCGTAACCTGACGTGTACATTGGTACGCTAGGTACCTCAAGAGTTAAAGACTCCAACCATAATTTTATATTCATTTCAATATCCACGATGTGGTATCAGTTTTTACAACTTATTTGACTATCGATACGCGCAGGATTTTATTTTTTCTGATTTTATAGCAATCACAATGAGGAGATTTAATGTATGAGAGTGTTTTTTATACGCATATGACGATTAATCATCGACACTATCATACGAACGGCCAATGGTGGATTGGGGAGAGATTTCGACACGGGACAAAGGAACCGGCCCACAAAAATACAAAAGTATCAGCCCACATAATAACTGACCAAACATATAATTGTATGTAACATTTATTATTATTATTACAAGTAATTTGTATAAATTTGTTAAGAGATAAACTATTAAAACTTTATTAGGATACATCAATATCATTTTATTTACATTTTTTTTTTTAGCAACTTTCTATAGTTTATTAGTTGGTTTAAGATATATAATACAATACAGGTGATGAATTAAAATTATGAGTCTTACAATTTTTGTATTTGATGTGAAAGTTTATTCAATAATAACGCGCTCTTAGACATTAGTATTTTATAATTTCATCATTGTCTACTTCATTTAACACATCTTTTTCTATTGCCATGAACATAAAAACTTCTAGTTTATTTTCACTGAATGTACTTTGAAGTCTAGTTTTCATAGCATAATCAAAGCAAATCAAAGCAGTTATATTATGTTATAATCCTATTAAATGTAAAATATTTAAAAATACCACTATTAAAAGATACAAAATGCAAAGATGAAAGATGTAAATACTTTTTTTTCAATTGTCAGTTTCTTTTTAAAAATATAAAATATGGATGTTTAATGTGAAGAAAACTTAATAATAATAATATTAAATCTGCAGTACACACGAAAACCAAATAGTGGAATAAATGATTGCATAGATAACATGAATTACAATCGTTATAATTTATGGTACATTAATAGTTAATACACCGAATAAGATTCGTTAATAATAATAGTTTTATTAAATATTAATTAATATAATAACAGTGAGATTTATTATCAGTTCATTATATTATTCAAAATGTGCACGAATCAAATTAGTGTTTGTGTTAAATATTTGATTCAATGCAAACAAGAGTAGATAATCTAAATGTACCTATTACATATCTTTAACAATAATTTATTCTATTTTAATTAATTTTTACGAGCACAATAAAGGATTATTTTGTTAATAGTATTACGTTTTGTAATATAAATTAAATTATTGAAGTACTGTCATAGCCTAGCGGTATAAGGCGGCTGTGCGTAATCGAGCGGTCACCGGTTCGAATCCGGGCGGTACAGCCGTTCGGTGAGAAGATGACGCTACCACCCTTTCCCAAACTATAACACGTAATTGAGTCTTCATAAAATAATCGTTGAGATACAATGGCCACGATGCCAAAATCTCCCTAACAAAAAAAAAAAAAAAAAAAATGATTTAATCAAAATATTTTCAACCTGTCCAATTAAAAATCTCGAAGCTGCGCTCGGTAAACACATAATACACCGAAGACTATGGTTTTTATTCGATTAAGTAACATGTATTGAATACCGACTGTTATAATAAATTCTGTGTTTGTTATAATTAAATGGTGAAAGGTATTCTACTCCGATCTGTCAAATGCCCAGTATAATATAAGGTACAGCTTCATGATGATTAATATTAATATAATATGCTTTGTTTGAAAACCATTTAAAATCATTCGTATTTGAAGAAAAGCTATATTGGTACCGACGAAACGAACCCGGTAAGTCCATTTGAATACGCAAGTTGTCGTGTTCAATGAAAAGAAATAACGCGAGGTCTTATTTGACAGATATACTGTGGATACATATATATGTCAAATATATAAGTATAATATTATATATATATATATATATATATAGTTATGTATAATACAATAATAAATATTAAATAATTAACTCTGCCGTTGAGTTTCAATTAATGAAAATTAAATATTTTTTTAGACTTCTGTTTTTTTTTTCTATTTTTGGTGACTATTATTAATTTATAGGTGTTTTAACTCCATTCAAAAAATAATAGTTATTATGACAACTGAAGAGGTGTGAAATGGTGAAATTATTGTGATTATAATTCTACCCCTGAAATGGCTTTAGTTGTACTTTGGAACTTATAGGTCATAGGACTACCACCACTAACTTTTAGTTGCCATTACTTATACTTCGAAAGTTCGACTTATCCATAAATATTTACGGTACCGATTATATTTACAAAGCAAACCAAAATTTACGGTAGTAAGGTACGAATGTTATAAAAAATATTCAACAATCCTTTGATTTCCCCAATGAAAGATACTATTTCACACATTTATAATCACGATTTTTTCCATAATCTTTAACTATACCCGAGATGTAATAATCCGTAAATATCATATCTACTGCAATTGATGAAATAATGCATTGGTCCGACTCATAAACATACATTATTATTTAATATTTTGCCAACCAGCGTATCAAATAGATACATTTTTTCATGTAAATTTTTACCATGGCTTCGAAATTATAATAAAGTATGAATTATATAAATGTATGTATCATTAATTACGTGTAATAATAATAAAATTATATGTGTATATATCAGAGATTATAGGTACAGTGAATCAAATCGGTTATTTAAATATATATAATATGTAGTATGTATTTTGCGCATTTTTATATGAAAAACTACAAAAAGGAATACGATGGGGAAGAGTGATTGAGTGTTTCTTCGTCAAACAAGTTTCCTATGAAAGATTTTAACATACTTCGTGTTTTTGTACATTGTAAAGTCATAGGAATCCATGTATTATAATAGTATTATTAGTCGACAATTGAGAGCAACAGTTAATGATTTTTTAGGTTTTAATTTTTTTTTTAAATCATAAATATATAATCACTAAATAACTTCAGTTAAATTAAAAATAAATAGTTGCTTTGTAGATATTATAATCACAATGCTCAAGTACTGCAAGTTTTTAATAATAAAAATAATTTCTGTAACTTTTAACCTAAATAGAGTTTAGAATTTAGATACGGTTTACAAAAGATTATACTAAACAAATTTAATAAAGATCTTGGTGTTAGATTCAATTATTGTATTATCTACTTGTATATTATTGCCTGAAATCATTGGATTTCGTTGTCAGCTTAAAAAGTTTTATAAATACCTGTACCGATAAAAATCAATCCTGAATTCATCGGATACCACAACTATAATACAAAGAATATCAAACCATATAATATGCACAAGCACTTACGTAATATTTTTTTCTTAAATACTTAACACATGGTGCGGCAAAATAGACAGTGTAGTTTTGAAAGTCTATTTGCTGAAAGCCTATTTCTTATAATAGATTTTATGTTTGAAAAACGTCATATAAATAATAACTCTAACGCTCTCAAATGTAAGGTAAAATTCACCATGACCTTTTCTAACTGTCCCCCCCCTCCCTTTAAAGTCCCATCTCCCACAATTTTGATCGCATCTTCTCCATCTATTGTTATAAACTCCCAGCTCTAATCTCGATTTATTACTACCTATCAAATTCTTTTCGAACCATACTTCCACACTTCCATAATTAATCCCTTTATTTCTCTCTTCACTGCCACTTTTGGAAAACAACTCATGCCATAGTGTTTTTATTCTTTCATAATATGAAATTATCCCAGTATTTTTCAACTAACTAATTTGTATACCTTCATTATGTCGTTATGTCATTAATCGTTCTATCACTATTGTATTGGACACATTATCAAGCATATTTTTATCAATCACAAATCAAATTGCGTAACTTTGATAAATGTTATTATTTCATTATATAATATTAAATATAAAAATTAATCAATATCACTATATCAGGAAGTGTCACCAATGAATGATTTTTTGCCCTCGTGTTTTTTTTTTTTTTTTTTGTTATTTAACTAACTTGTAATAACATATAATATATTGAACCATTTTAATTAATAAAATAATGTTTGATAAAGTTTATTCAGCTTTTATAACACCAGGCATTGTTTAAGTATATTCAATATTTCCTGATATATTTC
The DNA here is from genome assembly GCA_025469195.1 of Chaitophorus viminalis. Taxonomy (NCBI): domain Eukaryota; kingdom Metazoa; phylum Arthropoda; class Insecta; order Hemiptera; family Aphididae; genus Chaitophorus; species Chaitophorus viminalis. The sequence continues at coordinate 87,711 of JAIPRK010001057.1, forward strand.
TTGGTTAATGTTTTGATTTTCTATGAACTCGAACATTTCACTCCATATTACTTCCACTGTAGGAATACGTTTTCTTTTCTTTTTTCTTTTTGTCATTCATAAATTTGTATTTAAAAAATGTTTCTTACCGTGGTTAAATTCATCAAATAAATTATCTTCATGCAATATACAACCAATATCATTTTTATTTTTTGTTTTCATTAAAAAACGTATACTTCGTTGAATATTATCCCAAGACCCAAGTAGTAAAGACATTTTATTAATTGGAATCACCGAAATATTTTCCATTTTACAAAGAAATTTTCCAATTTTCGTGGTAAAATAAAATAAAGTATCTTAAAACAGATAAGTTTTTTCTTTAAACAACATTCCAACAAAGATATTCAATAGGTATTTATATTATGTTTTCAGATCATATGAAAGCAACACAATTTTAAATGTTACAAAATACATATTTTATTTCTAATTTTCCATTTAGAAAAAATATCATACATTAATTACATTCGTAGGGTTTATATTGTGTTGCAAAATTTAATTTAAATATGGAATTTATAATGAAAATAGGTTAATAACTGGTAATTATTAAAATATCCAATAGATTATAATATTTCCAAGATAATTTTTGAATTAAATATTTGTATAAAATCCCTAAATTCATTAGACAGTTTTCAAACTGTGTAGATATGAGGTACAAAATACAAAAATCGAAAAACTTAGCTTGAGTACACCACTTGATAGCATTGTATTATTCCAAACAATACTATTACAATACCAATAACAATACCATGGCCTTCATATACAGATGTTTGTGTTATATTATTTTAAATTAAAATAATATTTTTTGCTCCTTCCCTGTTGACATCACCAAAATTATAGTATTACCATTGAAAAATGTAAAATGATTTGGTAGTTTATACTACATTACGTCTTATTCTTTGCCCATTGCTACATAATACTAATTTCATGATTACGATTATTTATTAGTTATTAGTTTATCACCAAATAAATGACTCCTTGGCTTATTTCAGTATCTGAAAAAAACAATTCACGAAGGATGGTTATTATATTTTATATTTTTTTTAAAATAATTTCGATACAAATCGATGAATATGTAATTTGACATTTGTATATTAACTGTTGGCAATCGCTAAAAAAAAAAAGAAAAAATATTTAAATACAAATACTCGAATAAAATAACATAGGAATGGTGAGTTTTATGTTTTCTGTCAAAATTATTATGTTATATACAATCTATTATTTTATAGGTATTATTAATCCCAAATGCATGTTCCTTAATAACAAAATATTAACGATGTAAGATGAAATAAAGAAAATAATATTTATTTTTTTTTATCGATTTATCAGTTTATAAACCATTATTTATTTCTAAAGTAATAATATATATATTTATTTATATTTATATTTATTACCATTCGTTTTATCGATAACGTTATGTAATAAAAAAAATATTACACTATTACTGAGCGTTGGGCATCCATATATTTTACTTCGTAAAATATTATTCCACTAAAATAATTTTATATTTGTATTAACTTTGAGTAGGTATATAATATTATTTCTTTTTTACAAATTCACATCTATAATATAATACGCATATTTACTACGCACAACATGTATACAGGCATTTAATCTTGTTCGTTGTATTTACGGTTGTATTGATCATGCATAAATTGTAATGTGTGATAATGTCTGTACAAAACGAGTAGCGTAATATAAAACATAATATGTAATAACACGGTATAACGTATAATATTGTAATTATTAAAATGTAATAGCAATTAGTGTTTTGATATGATGGCACAGGGGAGGTAAAAAATAAATTAAACAATTTATATTATATTGTAAAAATGCATATTATTATTATATTATGATATTGTTATAGTAATACGAAAGCGTATACACGACCTACATCCACAAGCACGCAGGACGGCGCACCAAAATCCTGTTAGTTCTGTGCTTTGCTAAACTAAATTAATAAACAAAGTAGACGTGCGTATGTAAATTTATATACATATAATATGAATGTACAACGGGGAACTGCTGCAGTACAGCGTGGGAGATTTAATCGGATTATCGACTGGCAATAAATTAAATGCTGATTTTCGAAAATAAAATACGTGAACGCATTTTTAACGCGATTACGTATACATTAATATTATATATATTATTTATGATATTGCCTATTAAATTAACGGAAAATTGCGTTCCGAAAATATTAACACTATAACGCATTCAATATTGTTTTATGCATTTTACGCGTACTGGTACCAGTTTAGGTTTAACGTTGATTGCAATCGCATAATATGTTCACTGCAGTGCCAATATGCATCGGTACTATATAGACTTTGTAAATTTTAAATATATATAGTTTCTGATACAAAATTTATTTTATCCGTAATCCGTGCAGAACAAAATTGGGGTCGATTACTGCAACGTGTGGGATTCCGTACACGAATTGAACACAATCCGCGAATGTAAATAATTATGGAAAACGCGAAGCTTAGAGGGAGATTATAAATTGTCACAAAAAAAAAATTAAAATAATTACAGTTTTGGGAAGTGTATTAGATAACAAGATAAGTATGAAAATTTAATTAGGTGCTATGGAAAGTTATGCGATTACTATGCGATATTAAAATGATTAATAATAACATAATAAACATAAGTATGATAATATTTTCACTTGTACAACTTCGAAGAAAAATTATCGATTACTTATTAATTTTAATTGCAGCTAAAATAATTACTTTAAAACTTAAGAGAATTTAATAGGTACTTTATATAATCAAAGGAATTTAATTAAAAATTAAATGCATGTAAGTTTATATTTATTACTTATTTCACAGCACACGAAAATATAGTTAAATATCATGTTATAAATTATATTGTAGTCGTTTATCATATATTATTTTGATGCATTTAGCCATTCAGGTTTTAATGTTCTATAATAATTATTACAGTATTACATTTAAATCTTTATTTTCTTTTTACTAACGTAATACAATGACTTTTATGTAAATTACTTTCAATCGTATACCTTCCGGTAGCTTATGAATCTTATGCACATAGTTTATGTCGAATACAATATAATTGTTAATGAAACGGTTAAACAAAAAATTGTTTCTTATTATGCTTTATGCATGTATACATATATTGACACGTTTGATATTTATTTAAATATTTACAAATACAAATAGCAGCTACAATAATGATTTCAAAATTATATTATGTAATAATATGGATGAAATAAAAAGCATATATATATATATATATATATACATCATGAGTTCATAACTATATTGACGACTATTAAAATATATTTGATCTTTATCTATTATATACTGCAGTGTTTTGAGTTTCTTAAATTAAAACAATGACCACACTCTCCCCCATAGCAATTATGCTCTTACATGTCTGCAGTATTTGTATAGGATTTACACGCAAATTATACTTAACATATAATGGTATTCATTTATTTTATGTTACAATAAGTACTGAATGCATTTTATCAAATTCTCTCTTAAATGACTGCAATTCTTTTACATTTAATGTTGTATGACAAAAAAAAATAAATAACAAAATACATTATTAAATTTTAACTTGAAAATTATGTGATATATAATAAATTTACCTATTATGTATAACATACAATACCCATAATTACTACTGTCATTATAATGTAATAGCTTTTCTTAATGTTCCAGTTTTTTCAAGTATGCGTTTATAAAACCGTAGTGATTGTATACGTAACCGTATGACACATACAAGTATATTGTATATATATGCATGTTTCACACAAGAAAAACAAAATATTTCAACAAATAAATGGTATGCATACAGGCGTACAGCATTTGTGTTAAATTGTCGTTTTACGGAATTGCATTTAAATGCCTAATCAAAAGTTTAAATTGAATTTCTAAATAAATACGCGCTTGATTTTTGTATTTTCAATACAAAATGATTGAAAGTCAAATTTTTTTGCGTATGAACGTTAATAAGTTACACATAGTGTATGTAGTCGTAAGTATATATAATATGCGCACGCAGAAAAGAAGTAGGTAATTTACGCTTGTACAATGACTTTTCGTAGTCCTATCCATAGAAATCTTATTGAATTTTTATTGGAGCATCATATTTTTTCTATTTTTTTTTTTTTTAAACATTCACTAAATAATGATTATTCAATTATTTATTACAGTTTCAAATCCTTCATAATATTTATAAGTATATTCATATTATGAAAATATTTATCTACATTGTTCAAGAAATACAATTTAAAAACAAATAATTGTATTACGCCATATTGGCCATTGTTTGAATATCAACTAGATTATTTAATATCTATAATATTCAACACATTATACTCGTATTCTACGCATTTAGAAATCTGTGGTTGAAGATTTCACCTTTTTCGAGACTTTGACAAACAGTTGAATTGGTATTGTAAATTATGTGCTTCAGAGTGTTAAAATAATACCAATGTGCGTTGAATAATAAATACACTGTCAACGTACATATATGATTTTCTTAAAATAATTTACAATTAATTCATTGCCTTCGTTTTGTGTACACACTTCAAGTTTTATTGGTTTCCATCGAAAATTATAATAGCTTATTTTATACCTAATCAATATAAAATATAATCATTATTATTTATTATTAATAGTAATTTTGAACAGATAACGAATTCTTTCGTTACGCGCATGGAGTAATAGTTAAATTTTACTTGTTTAAAACTAGCAATAATAAAACATTTTTTGATATCTAAATTACATATGGAAATAACTTAAATCAATAATCTTTCATGCGGTATAAAACTTATATTTTAAATAAAAAGAAAAAAATCTACATTTCTACATTTTTAATTAAAACTTAAATAAAGTTTCTTTTTCATATTAAATAAAATAAATAATTAAATGTTTACTAGGTACGCCACTGACATGACGTGTATGTTTAATATATTCATTATTCCTATATATTAGACGAATATATAACTGCAGTGCAAAATATACCATTTCGAATCGATTCTCGCTATTGGTCTTATCACACAGGGGTTTGAAATACTTAAAGACGACGAATTCATCAGGCGTATGAATATCAATTAGGTATATATTTTGCAGTCGATTATTATAATATTATGTTAGGTACATTAAGCTTAATATTTCAAGTTTGTTGTAGTTTATATTGTATACGAAAGCTTCAATTTTAAAGAGACTCATCAAGAATATTTTTCAAAACAGTAAAATATAATAAGTTTAAGGATAATATACTATATCATACGTAATAGCATAATACAATGGCTACAACTGAAAATAGGAAAAGTCCCAACCCCCCTCCTTCGTGGAAATTCCATGTAATTTCTATTTTTACTATTGATTATAACGTTTACAATTAAAAATTGAAATATGTTAAAATAAAATTACCCTTTATTTTATATTATTACAAAATTTGTTTAAAAAAGAAAAATTGAAAATTGGCTTATTATCGTAATGCTTATGGGGTTTTTGTTTGTTCTACTTCCACATTTTTTGCTTTTTTTTTATACTTATCCCAGAAGAACTTGCATTTAACAGTTTTAGGTATTTCATAAAAGTAATTAATAAAACTGTGAACAGTATGTATGGTGTCACCTCATGGCTTATGCTAACCCTACATAATAAAATAATTTGTTTTATTATCTTTGAACTGCATTTGTACTAAATAGATTCAGAAGGTGTCATTTGGTTAAAAAGGTTTACGATGATTTTAATAGCTTAATGCTACAATGGATTACAATTTAATTGTTGTCGAAAATCAACCTTATCGTCCTATAATCGTTTGACCGTCACCGACAATACATAATATAGTGACGCGGTGCGCCGTGGTAACTCACGGCTTTCGAAGGACATACAAAATATCGCTTCGGATAATATACGATCGGGATTCAATTTTCTTCTTAGTTTGTTCTTCTTCCGTGTTCGCGCAAACGCTGAACATCTCCATGCGCACGGATTTCATGTTGAAAGTCTCTTCACCGCGACCGCGTCTAATTCTTATTTACGGTATTTCGGTGTATATTTGAGTCAGCACATGGTACTTATACACATGCACGCATACACACATAAGCGAACATTGTGGTTCTAACAAACAAAGTGTTTCGAGTGCACATGCATATAACATAAAAATTACATTTATGTATATACATGTATAGGTAAATAAATTCACACGCACACACACACACACACACACACACACACACACACGCACACGCACACACACACACACGCATGTATTATTACACATATATATGTACGTTTGAGAGCGGTCATGTATATAAGGGCACTTGTCAGACTAGATTTACCGTCGCGGCGCGCGAGGGGATGCTTGGTCGATGCCGCTACTGCTACAGTGCTACTGCAGTATACTGCGTTATTTACAGAGTGTTTCAGCACAATTTGACAAATTAAATAACTTCTGTTAACCTATTTTTTTTTTCAAAATTAATCGGTATTTATAAATTATAACATTCCAATAGGAGTTAATCCGCGTTAACTTTCCTACGGTTTTCACTGGATTATTGAAATTGTTGGTACATTTAATCCGCCATTACTATAGAATATCTTTCAATATTAACACGAAACATTATTACATTTTCAAAAACATAAATAGAAAAAATCGCAGATCAACAATGGATCAATATTAACGTTATAATATAGCATTATATTACAGTATGTGGATACCAAACATAAAAGTTTGGGTTTACCAAATGGATATTTTAAGATTTAATTTTAAACGGTAAAATAAAATGTAACTTCTAGTTAAAAAAAATAAAAACCGTATGTGTGTATACTCGTATATAATAGAGCAAAGTATTTAAATATTATTTTTTATTTTTTTAAATATAAAAATGAACATTGATCTGAACAAAATGTATTGCATTTGACAAATCGCACGCCCTATGTATAACAATATAGTCTCGACTCGGTCACGGACGCGCCTACCTGCACTTACCGCTACTACTGCAAACATTAAGACTAATAACGCCCAGTTACGCAATCCATTTGAACGTCATCGCTGCCCCTGCATTTTACATTATTCAAATTCGACTCCGTATAAGGCCAACAGACGCACCCTGTATGCCGCGTACTATTTGTGCATTATTACGTTATATATACGAGTAGGTGTGCGACGAGAGAGATGCGATGCGATTCCTCGGGGAACGAAAGTCCGCGCCACGGGTCAACGACGGGTCCGAAAAGGGTGGAACGGTACCGAAATTTTTCTTTTCAGAAATATTCCCGCCATTCTGTTGTGCCTGTATATACGCGTCGTATGAAATTACATTCAACGCAAAAGTGTGTGTGTGTGTGCGATTGTTTTATTTTTTTTTATTTATCTATTATAATATACGTGTATACCTATACCCGAACAAATGAACAATATTAATATCGCGTACAACTGCACATGTAATACTATTTTAAGCGTACGCAAGTCGTTCGAATGATAGCGTATTTTTCGTTCGATTAAATAGGGTTTTTGAAAATTATTTTTGTACCGAGGTTTACATGTAGTATACATGCAGTAATATAGAGAGACATTTAAATCTCATTATGAAGCGCATATGATGGACTCAGGGCGAAATAATCATTTTCAGAAAAAAAAGAATCATTGTACTCCCTTTGATATAGTACATCATGGTTGAATTATTATTGTTTTACATTATTTTATCAATGATTGACGATTATTATCTATGGCTAACGGACATGACTAGCTAAGACTATTGCTAATACTTGGTATCAATTTGTCGATATTTTACATTACGATCTAATGGATAAGGCAAACGTAGATGGACTCTCCACAGGGGTCAACGACCGAACATTTGGCTTCATTATTACGATAATATGATCGGTATACATAACGGTCTCTCTATATTACTCTATGATAGGATAAGATAAAGGTTAAATTTCTTTCGTTTTTTATCGTAATTATTTTTCAAACGATCACATATTATGATTACGTACTTTATATCTACATTTATATTTTTAATTAATTTTGAGAAACAATATTATATTTTTCGAACATTACTATGTGGACTAATCTATAGAAACATCTATACCATATTATGTGCATTTTATTTATAAGTAATTATAACGTTCATATGAACACTATACTCGTACAGCTATATGCGCCCCAATGTATTACGGCTTAACCTTCTACTACGTGACATTTTGTACCAATTTCATTTAAAAACACTTACAATGTTTTAATAAAATGTATAAATGCACATGATGGTACAACTTATAAAACTATATTGCGCGTCAAAGTTTTCTGCAACAAAATTGTCTGTTCCTGGTGCAAGAAATTAGAAGTGTATGATATTATGTAATATTTTCAAAAAAATGTAATATACTTAAAAATTAGTCCAGACAACATATACTGTTGAAGGGGAACTATAGATACATGTAGTGTATAATAAACACGTAAGACGATTATATAAATGATGAATGTATCATGTATACGTGAATGTGATATTTGTGAAAATATTTACGGCGGGACTGGATTGTATATTATACATATAATAAGAGAAAGAAACTGATTGAGGTTGCGGTGATTACATTAGCTCATAATGAAAAGTACTTCTAAAAGCCATTTATTTCTATAAGTCGAAAATCTGTTCTTCGCTCATAGTTATTAGACTGCATTCGAGCCTTTGAGCCTTTGAGGTCTGATAATAAAGAATATAATATGGAAATGCCTTATCCGAATCAGTGTTGATATTATATCAATTTTAGGAAAAGCTTAAAAGTGTTTAATCTTTCTCCGAAATGGCACTATCCTTTATGTATATAGGTACTTCTGGGCTGATTTTTGGGGTTGATGTTCCTGCGGCTTATTATTTTTTCAACATATAAATATATATAGTGCATATTATAGGTAAAACATATTATATACAACATATATAAGACAGTAATGATACATCCCATGAGCCTTCTTCTTACATTATTTTTATCTCTCATCGTGGACTTAAAAAATTATTTGAACGCACATAATAATTTACTCTGTATAGTCATGAGATTACTATGCGTTCCCTTTGTAGATATTATCATAGTAGCCCATTTATTACGGGAACAATTTGACGATTTAACGATTTAAATACGTGTACACTATGTAATGTACATAATACGTCGCATTTATATATATACTTAATACGCATATATCTACAAAGTACAATTAATATAATCTCTTCGGAAATGCATTGTACCGGGGCAGTGTTTGGAAGGAACGGACTCCTGGAACGAGTTCCTTTTTATTAAAAAAGAACGAGGAAGGGAACTAGTTCTTTTTTCAAAGAAATATTACGAAATATTGTTCGTTCCTTTCGAGTTCCAATTTACACAGATATGTAAATAATATGTAAATAATATTATAATAAATTAAAATATGTTTTTCTTAGTGTAAATATTCAATATTGCCAATATTTATTTTTTATGATCGTAAATCGTTATCGAACTTAATTGTTAAAGTTAGCCTTTAGTCATAGCTCATAGGTATTAGGTAAAGCACCGAAGTATCTATGAATAAAAAAAATGTATGATTAAATAAGAATTTTTATTTTATTTGGAACTAAAAAGGAACTCGTTCATTTTTTAAAGGAACGACAAAGGAACGAATTCCTTTTTTATTAAAAAGAACGAGGAACAGAACGAATTCCTTTTTATAAGAAACTTGCCAAACACTATACTAGGTATCCAAAACCCAAAAAAGGTTAAAAACCTATGCATTATACGAATTAAATTTTCCATCGTTAATTCGTCGAAAATATAAAACTATGCGTGTTTTATCTACATCAGTGGTTCCCAAGCTCTTCTATTCTACGCCCCCTTTATATATTTTCAAAAATCTCGCCCCCCCTTTTTTTAAATTGAAAAAAAATTAATCATATTTTTTTGTGTTCTTTAATAATAAACTTTAATGCGGCCAAACATTTATAGTCATTATCGGTTGTCCATTATTGATACCCGAGAACGGATAAAGAGAACCAGTCTACTAATTTTATTTCTCTACGTTTTAAAATAAAAAAAATGTAATCAATAAAAATTGTATTTCGTAATAACTGCTTGCGCCTCCCCAGCAATATGTACCGCCCTCCAGTTTGGGAACCAGTGATCTACTTAAAATTGCAAAGTATAATCGAGTTTTTTCGCCGGCGTCACGGTCGCAATTGCCGATAAACTGTATTGGTCTCGAAATGATATTATTTCGTCGAGTGTGACAGAATAAGTCATAAGAAGACGATAAACACACGAATCGACTAAATGCGTTGCAAAACCACATGCATATACATACACGGTTATTATTATGTCTTTTAGGTTTATTTATTTTTAAATTTTCGATCGGACTGTTCAACGACTTCTGCAGACTTGTCAAAAGTTTCAAGCATTCTCTCGTTCACCGGATGTATAGTTTGTATATAAATTGAAATAATATTTAATATTTTTTCCTACTGCGGTACGCGTGCGGTGTGGACAGCAGAATTGGAAAAAATCACATTTAATCAAGTTCTATCAAGTTTTTAGACGTTTTAATTAACTGCAATATCTCTATGTTTAAAGTTAATAACAATTATTAAAATTAAAATAGATTTTTACTCTAGTTTATTTTCAATCAATTGTTATCTAATGGTATCATTAAGAATAAAAAGACTGAATTTAATATTGTATTTATATAGAAAAACCTTATATGTGCCCATGTAGAGTTGTATAATTTTTTTTTCGGTTAAACGTGTACAATTTAATAAAACGTATTAATATTTCAATGTTTTGGCACTTTTTAAGTATAGACTTTTACGTCTGCACAGTACAGATCTTTAAAGGTAAATGGTATAAAATGTATACCATTTAATGGTACTTATGCCTTATACCAGTTTTCAATTATTACCAGATCATGTGGTCTTATAGAAATTCAAAAGATTATAAATATTATGTTGACAAACACGTCATTTTAACTTTTATGAGTCAATCAATTAAAAACACTAAGAAGATATTATTAATATTTGGTACGTTTTCTTGAAAATTAAAACAACTTTTAAAAACAAACGGTTTTTTCTAAAACGTATGAAACTTTGTAAAAAATAAATTATTTTATGAGCTTATTATCTTTTATACTCCGTATAGTGTACTCGTACTTATTTAAGTAAAATACACGCACTATTCTGAACAGTTCGCTGTGGTTATGAACAATAAATTTATGTTTATTTTACTGTAGTGCGTGTAGGATCAAACTCGTAAAAACTATTACAGGCTCATGTAGTTCGTTCATCCATAATTACATATTATGGCATAATATATGACTATGATTTATTATACGTATTTTAACTATCCCGGAGATGCTGCGAAGTATCTCCAATGACAATCATCTTTAATCTGATCATTCTGTTATTATTTTCAATACTATCAATTAAGCGTATTGTTCTTTCTTGAAAAAGATAAAAAAATTGTGTAAAATGACGTATTTTAGTATCTTTAAAAAACAAACCCAAAATGAACTTACATTTTCCTAAAACAATAGTTCTATACTTATATATACAAACGTAGTACGTTGATATAACTAATTACAATGGAAAGGAGTAAATTACTAGTAAAGTCTTTTCCGAGTAATACGTTCGAAGATCTTGAGATCTAATACGCTATGTAACGTATGTTTGAACGCCAAGAGATTGAAAGTCGTGTGTACGAAAGAATGTATCTAAGAAAGTCGTTAAAAAGATACGTTTAAAAAATATAAAAATATAAATATATTTGAATCAATTATAATAAATTATTAATGAAATAAAACAAAAAGAACCCGATGGGCCTCGCTCTGCTGTACAGTAGAGAGTGGAGTGCACCTCGTTCATAGGATAGGTCATTACAATGGATTTGTTAAATTTGAATGCAATGATAGGTATCATTTGTATACATTTTCAAATGTATTTTCCCAGCCAAATATTTTTTATCATCAATTATAAAAATAATAATCAGTATATTAATCTAAACAAAAATTACCTAAAGAAAAAGCCAATCTTAACAACTTATAATTTTTGAATAATGACAAATGTTTAAAATCGTTTAAAGATACATTGTTATTTTATGCAATTTCTTAAAAATTTAAATTTCAAATGGTCATCAAAATTTTTTATGAAAGTTCTGTAGAAATGTTTTATAGTTATTTTAAGAGTAACTTAAGGATAACCTTGTGTTAACATTTTGAACCTTAAGAACAAAAAAAAAAAGAACAGGTGGGCCTCGCTTTGCTGTACAGTTGGGGGTGGAGTGTACCTCGTTTATAGGATAGGTCATTATTACAATGGATTTGTTAAATTTGAATGCAATGATAGATATCATTGTATAC